>JACTOM010000070.1:5138942-5204885 GCA_015832385.1 Elymnias hypermnestra
CACATGTTCCATCTTTTGTAAATTTAGATCCCAAGTATACAAATTCTTTCACCTCTTCCACTTGTTCCCCATCTATCAAAATATTGCCATTCATCATAGATTCATCTCGTTCAAAAAGCATAACTTTCGTTTTGTTTACATTCACTTTCATTCCTTTCCCTTTCAAAGCTTCATTCATAATATTTAGCATCTCCTGAAGCTCGTTAGCGGATGACGCAAGTATTACTTGATCATCAGCGTAGAGTAAACATTTGATGAGTAATTCATTCATTCTTAACCCATACATACATTCTTTTAAATCTGTCAAACATTTATCCATGAAAAGGTTGAACAGCCATGGTGACGCAACACATCCCTGTCGAACACCTCTTTCGACAGGAAACCACTCCGTGTACGCTCCGTTTATTCTGACACAGGCACTAGAACCCTCATAGAGAGACTTCAATGCTTGAATCAGACAACCGCTCACCCCATACGTAGATAACGTTGACCACAGCTCATTCCTCACCACTCGATCATAGGCCTTTTCTAAATCTACAAAAGCGCAATAAACTTTTTGGTGTTTAGCCAAACATTTTTCAGTTATGCACCGTAAAGAAAAGACCTGATCCGTACATCCCATTCCTCTTCTAAATCCCGCTTGCACGTCCCATATTTTCTCATCAGTTTCATTAATCATATATATAGGTGAACAACAATGCAACACTAGTTATTATTTTTAGGTTGACTTCTTCAATTTTTTTGTCTTTATGGCAATTTTTCCATAATATGGAAATTGCATTTGCAGGCATTGGGTATATACATGTATTTGATATGTCAACAAACTCCGCCAGGATGTATGAAAATAAAATGAAGGAAATATGTATTTTACATATGATTTTCTAAGTTTATTGTAAATACTTCAATTAATATTTTCCATAAATCATCAAGTCACACAGTGACTGTGTTATAGATACTGAGCTGGTCTTCTAAACAGTGTATACTTCAAATGAAAAAAATTCATGTAATGATTTACATTAAACTTTTGCGTCTTTGCATATTAAAAAATTGTTGCTAAAAACGTATTCATCAGAAACATTCACATAGCAAATTAACCAAGAAAAAATTTACTGGTTGTAACAAGCCACAAAACAATACCTATTTATATGTATTTTATTCCTAGACGAAATTTGGACACTTATCATGAATAAATAAGCCTTTCATAGAGAGATTTCAAATTTTTTAAGATATACATGTATGTAAACAGACACTCAGAGAAAAGGTTTTTTGGATAAGACTTGTCAAATGAACCCACTGGATTGCTATTTAACATATTTACATTATCCTTTATCTTGTACAAATATCTATTAACGAGAGAACATAACAGTAATATGTAAAATAAGTATTTAGTTCAGAAGTGCAATACATATGAAAGATGTTAAGTATTTGTACTTAAAATAATAAGAATAAATCTTATAACATGTTGAACTAAAGAAACTCTCGCATAATGTAGTAGTTAATTGACACTGCACTTAATGATACACCATACTTGTATTCAAACTGTTATAGTAGGAGAAATAAATGATCTAGTTTTCACTACATATATGATTGATAAATGTGTGGTAGTTATATGAGCTGAATGTTGAACAATTATTAGATTTTCATTAATCTTAAAATTAATGAATCAATTAATCTATAAGTAAACATGAAATTAAAAGAAAAGTGTGCATTCAAGGGTTTTTTCTTAAAATATTATTAAAAAAGATTTTTGTTTGCAAAGGCTCTACTATAACAAATGCTTAAAATGAAGCACCTGAATGTAGTTACTTGTTTTGTTTTACAATCATGTCTAAACCTTGTCAAAGTAAATAATGTTCAGTATTTAAATTAATGAAAGTAAACTAATCATTTTTTAAAGAATGTACTGATAATCAGTTATTTTGTATGTAGGTGTATTTTTTTAGCATGAAATCTCGTCTTTAATCTAGATATCTATGTATAATTTTTGATAGATTAAAATTACCACTAAATTTAAAATGTAATCTTAAAACTATTACTGAAGCTATATTAATAATATTGGAACTAGATACCTACAAGTTTTACACTAATACCATCACAGAAAAGTAAAATTCTTAATCTCGAAGTGAAACCGAAATCAATTAGGGACAACTTGTGAAAGCATTAGATTTTCTAGCAAATTGCCATTTCTGAATGATAATTTAACAGTTATTACAAAGCTTTCTCCAGTTAAGTGGGGTTCAAATATTTCTAGAACTGTGATTGTGACAAATAAACATTAATTTAGAATTAGCTTTACATATTGATAACACAATCAAGATAATTAAATAATTTCCTTGCTAGCTTACAGGTAGAAATATTTTTAATTTTACAATTATATTAAGAATCTTTAAAATATTTAAACATCATCTATAGTTGTCGGTAGCCAAAAGGCCATGTTAGTACATGCAGATGCTAACAACATGTACTTGGGATTAAACTGAACACATTGTATAGGAGCTGGATGATCCCCATTAAGTACACAAACTTTATATCCAGTATCTGCATTCCAGACATGTACCCTGCCATCTGTAGACCCACTGAAAATGTATTGGGAATCAGGACTGAATGATGCTTCAATAGGAATTCCTTTATTGTTAAGGTGTCCAGTGAAAGTTTGAAGTGGTGTACCATGATATGCATCAACAAGTCTTATAATAGATCCATTTGTACTTATTAACATTGTTTTACCATCCCTTGAAAACTTCAGCCCGGTCCAATCACACTCTTTTTCTTGATTTAGTTTAAATGTTACAAATGGTCCTTTATCAAAAGATCTTAAATCATACAACTTAATACTTTCAGAATTAACCCCTGCTGCAAAGATTAGACCTTCTGGGTCATAAGCTGCAACTGGCCGTCCTGATAGATGCATTAACCCTTGACAGTTGGGTGACCTCAAATCCCAAAGTCTGAGAGTTTTGTCTAGTGATCCTGATAAAAATGTATCTTCAACTGGAGACAAACATAATGTTACTACTTTCTTTGTATGCCCAGGAAAATACCTTATATATTTGTTATCATGTAGTGACAAATATCTTATAGTATCATCAACCTTCGTTGAGCTATGAATGGCTGTGTTTTTAGCATGTGTAAAATGAATAAGATCAACACCATACTTTTTACTGTTTACGGTAATCATTTGTGTACCTTTTTCACAGTCATAAATAACAATTTGATCATCTTCACTACAAGATATGAGTGTTTCGCCTGAAGGAGAGAAATCTATACTATTAATTTTATCGGTATTCTCTCGGAAAACTTTAGCGACCTTAAAACTTCTAACAACTTGGTCTACTAGTTTCATCATTTATGCGGCTTCTTAATTTAAATCTAGTCTTAAGAGAGACTTCTTGCTTAACAAATACAAATGGGAAACAATTTATCAAAATAATGGAATGATAGGCGGTTTTTACAATCATATAGCGTTCTCTTACAAGTCGCGGTCAACTTTTATTATTCTGTCAAAAATTAACAATGCTTTCCTAGTTTATTTTACAGATCATACTCCATCGACGCATCGGCTTGCCGCTTAGTTCTATGTCTATGGTTTGCTGACACACATCATTTGATCACCTAGTGGAGGTACGCCGCTGATTTTGTAGGTAAGGTGGATTTATCATTTACCATGCAAAATAAACAGAAGAACTAAACATATGCCGGAGGAAGTAGAAAGGAAAAAGATTTATTATATTCAACGGTCTGCGTTGGACACAACGTATGCTGTCAGAAAAATCAGTTATGCAAATTATCACAAAAACCTACGATTACAAAATATATACATCTAAGAAGAACAGCCTACATACTTCTAATGTTAACACATAAGTTTGAATAGAATGTGTTGTCTGATAAATATATATAATAAATCTTATAGGAACACATTAGGAATGATATATAACTAATCATAATTTGTTCCCAATGCGTTTTAACAAATTTTAGAAAGTTTATATAGACACAATATATTTTTTAATTAATTGAATGCGGATTTAGTTAAATATAAATACTACTTATTTATTGATGTGTTTCACAGCTTAAGCAAAAATATATACATGGTAAAAATAAAAGTTATAGAAATTTATCTATTTATGATATAATACAACTAATTAAATTGGAACAACATTACTATAAAATATTTTTATCGCGTATATAGATATAGGCTTTATCGATTTTTTTTTTATGATAAAGAAAACGCACTTGCTTTTTTAGGAAAAAAAATCAATTAGTAAATTTTGTACTGTCAGCATATGCAGTATTAAAGTACTATTTAGTTGTATTTAGGTAATCGAAGTAAAAAAACCAGCAACACATTCATAGTCTTAACTCACAGCTCAACACAAATCTCAAAGGGAAACAAAATGGACGGAGTGTAGTGAATACGTTTATATGTTCACAAAATATTGTCAGCTATTTTGAAAACGTTCTCTTGGAATCTCAGACATTAGTAAAAGTTAATAATTATCACTTATATATTTCAATTAGCCGATTCGGCGTTGTATTCTGTTTGTCTGTTGTAAGCGTTCAGTTCTTTGAAATATGGTATCCATTTTGTGATCAATCGTATTGTGTGGCGCTTACAGTAAGTAAATTTATTTATAAAAGAAACAATTATTCACGTAAATATTAATTTCAATCTATTTAACTTGTATTCTGCTTTACTTATTGTTTATTAATACCTTGCATTTTTTAATTCTTACTCTTGAATTCCTATGTTATGAACTTCTAACCATACTATATACAGCGGCAACGATAGAATAATACAATTACTTTTATATTTATGTTTCCAAAGTTTCAAAACGTTATATTTTTTATACTATATTGCTGTTTAATTATCTTGGACATATAAAATATGTAATATTGTATGTTATTGTACTTTTGTCGAGAGATCTGCAACAACATCTTACCATGCTGTATAACTAAAAGGGAGAAGTTTTTACGCTGTATGTAATTCGTAGTCATAAGCGTATAGCTTTTCCCCTTGGTTGTACTAGCAACCATCTCCAGGAAGAAAGTTTAGGGAATACATTTTGAAAGTTCAATTATGAGTTGAAGAACCAATGGTGTACATGGAGAATTGTCATAGCACATATCTCTGTTCATCTTATTTCTATGAACTTAATACCAAGATCTATTTATTTTTTACAAATTTGTGGTTGAAAATTCTGTTATGTGATTTATATGTTATTTTAAATATTTGTTTTTTTTATAAGATTCTGTTCAAGTCCATAAGTGTCAGCTACAATTGAATTTTTATCACAAATTCATTATTTTGTAGAATTTCATTTAACTTAATAATATAGGATTAATTTAATGGTAATGGTAGTTTTTTTAAACAAACAATAAATCTGAGGTCATATTGGTTTTACCACAATTAACATAAAGTCTTAATATTATTCACTTATAAGTAAAAGATAGTAATGTGTCAGAATAATAATTTTAAGGAGTATACTAAATATACATGATGCTTTTTCACAAGATTATTTTAAAAACCTTGATAATATATATAAGGAAATTTTCATGAAATATAGTAGATAAACTAAATAAAGTATTATAGAAGTATTTAAGTGTTTTATGTTTACTTTTTAAGTTACTGGATGTAATTGTTACAATTATGTAACTGGAAATGCCTAAAAACTTGAAAAAATTCTCATTAAAGTGAAATTCATAAAGAAATTGAAATTTTGTCATGTTATTTGTTTCTTCATCATTTTTATTTGAAAATATTACACTTAGGCACCTTCACCCCAGTGTCCTGATCATTATTATCAGATATTGTACAGAAGTTACCATTGTAAAAAAATTTATTATCACTTTATTTAATTATAACTGGAATATTATTTAAAGCTATAATTAAGTAGGAAATTTTTGAATAAGGTAGAGTAATGATCTGATTCTTCAATTTTAATTTTTAATCTAGTTGTAGTTATGGAGGTTATTTTTGTTCACACTTTCATCATCAATAAGTATATTGTTGGTACCTAATAAAGAAGTCTGATCTTCAAAACAACTGTTCAGGAGTATGGTGTGAAGTTAGATTTGTTGATATTTGCACAACATGGTATGTGGTGGTTTGACAAGTGAAGTGACTTAAATGTAAGATTTTAAAGTTTAATAGTGAAACTAACCTCAAAGTGTTCTCCTGAAAGTTGTGGTTTTGTAGATATATATTAATGTAATATATAATATGTTCACCAATAATGCTCTACATTCATGTATGTACTATTTAAATTGCCTAAATTTGAATACATATTAATGTATAGATGCCTTACAAACTATTGAACAATAAAATCTGTTTTAATAGAAAATATAGTATTACATTTATTAACACAGTAATACTTAACTAACTTAGGATAAATTACTAACAAATCAAATACTAGATCTATTTCAAACAGCATTTAGATATATAAATTTGAAGCTGGACAAGAGGTAGTTCAAGAGGCCACCTTATCTTTTTCACTTATGGAGGTTTTTCCCTAACCTAAATTTCTATTTCATAGAGTTACAGAAATGCCCATAGCAGCTAGAAAAACAATATTTTTTTTCAGACTAAGAAAACTATAAATCTTTTATTTAAAGAATACCATATATTTTCTGTTTTTCATTTTTATGTTATCTAAGTTTTAGTAATCCATTAATTTTGAATATTACCATATCAGCCCTGTCATATACTGATAAAACTTGTATATTATCCCTAGTGACTTTAAAATTTCTTTATTTTTTGGAATGTTCTTTACTTTTGTATAAAATCTGTGATCAGTAAACTTCATATTCACTCACCTTGCCACTGCTACACATTCTTACAAAATTCTGTACAAAATAGTTACATGTAAGTGGTGGTAGCCAGGTCATATTCAACTTATACAAAATATTTAATGGTTGGTGGTAATATGATCTTTGACAATTTTTGGCAAATCATTTGCAAGGACATTGAAAGTATCTAAGATCTCCAAAATTTCGGAAAACAAACAGCACCACTTGTTATAAACATAATAAATAACAGCTGCAAGTTTGCGAACATGCTCGAATCTCACTTATACAGGTATAGAGGGTTAGTAGCCTCAGTTATAGAAGTTCACACACAAATCTTTTAGGATTTACAGCTTGCACTTATCAAAGCATCTATAATCTTTTATGTAAGGGTTCAGCGGCTAAACATGATGAGATCAGTTGCTTCCTCACTCAGGTTGAACTGTAATCTTAAATAATATTATAGAACGATTAATTAATTTTATTTTTTACCCAGTGTATTTAAATTACAAGTACTTTAAATTTTTAATGTTACCTCTAGATATCAAGATTTATGACATGCATACAATTGAATACATTTTAGGTAGTACATGTTTAAAGAAAATAAATGAGATCCTTTTTACATACAATTATCAGAAACACTAATGTATTAAGTTTATTTAAGTGACTTTGCATCTCAATTTTTAGTAAAATTGATTGATTCAGGTTATCAAGTTAATTTCTCAAAATATTGCAGATTAAAATGGGTGATATTAACTCACCTTGGATTATACAACATAAACTAATTTTAATTCACTCTTAATTGAGTGATGGACTCATATAACTTATTTGGTGATGATGGAAGCGGTATGTTGGAAGGACTGTCTGATCTTGGTGGAGCAGAAGGTTTTCCTGGGAATACTGCATCTGGAGTAACAGGCGATACAAAAGATTCAACAGAAAACAGGTATAAATCATTAGTAATGCAAAGTTTTCACTTATTTAACACAAATTTACTGAAATATAAAAAAAAAAATTTTAGTTACAGGCAGCCATATAATCCAAGCAGTGTGGCACAGGAGGGACCAATTCAAAAGCTGGCTACGTTTGGTAGTGGTGGCGCTGGTGGAATACCTAGCAGTTCACAAACTGTGCCAAATCCTGGTCCAGGTCCACCTGGCCCTGAGTACCATGACTATGGTAGCTATCCTCCAAGACCTCGCCTTCCACAACCCACTCACGCCACTCTCCATCCCTCTCATCATGTACATCCATCACATTCATATCCTGGTTACCATCCAAGTCCAGAGCCTATGTATGCACTTCCAGAACAAGGTAACTAGTAGACACCTAAGTACTATCTTATTAAAGTATTCTATGAAGTTTAAATTTGGATATTATTTACAATTTTAGGCATCAGTGACATGGGTGTATGGTCAGGTGCACCAGGAGCTAATAGATATGCACCAATCACACCAGGTTACAGACATACCTATGAACATCAACAAAAGATGCACCAATATTCACCACAGCAGGTATTGACAGTCACATTGTAGTAAATAGATACAATATTCTACCTTTTAGTCGCCCTATGTTAACAGAATATTAAAATAAAACGTTTGTATCTATTCCTTTATGCTGACTCTATCACTATTTCAGACGCCAGGAATTGGCGCTTTGCAGTCTCAAAATGGTACATACATGCCCAGGCAACCACATTTCCCACAACCTACATCTCAACAAATATATAGCCAACAACAGGTACCACCACCTCCACTTATCTGACACCTTTAATGTGCTAATTGATATTGTAATATTCTAAAAATTTGTTTCACATAACTTGTTTATCGTAGTTTTTCAAAAAGTATGTTGTAGCCATGCTTATTAAAAATAGTTGCTCTAGCTGTGTTAATTTTGCTTAATAGAAGAACTTATATTTGGCAGTTTCTCTGGTATATACAGTATGCCCACCTCTGAATATAATAACAAAAATGATTGTGTTAGCTTGATTAGAGACTCATTTGTACTTGTGCGTCATATCTCAATAGACAATAAATATTAGCTGTGTTTTCTTCTAAACAATTTTGCAACAGAAATAAAATACTGATTAAAACATATTAAATGCACCCATATCTCGCTTTACTTGGCTGTAAAGTGTAAAGTCGTATAAGTAAGTAATCAATTATTCTTATTCAAATATGTTTAATATGTGACATGGTTTATCATTCAAAATGAATTTTATCTTTTTATTTTGTTGAAATATATAAATAATTAAAATTCATACATAATAAGTACATACATTTGTACATAAAATATTAATTTATAACAGACTCTTAAGAGCAATGTTTCATAAAATTTGTCTATGTATACATACATTCTTTTTAATGGCTTAAATCTGAAGAAGATGCAGAAATGGCAAATCACTGTCACACTGAACAATAGAGATATATAGACATATATAGACAGATATATAGACATTGAAAAATATATTTTGCCATTATAGTGAAACCTTTCAGACCATAAATAAAAAACGAAGACGGCTGGTAAAGTGAAATGGCTGTATAATGAGGTATGGGTGTAGTATATTTTAATGCATAGAATAAAAGCAATTGCCAATTAGAATTCATGAGTGTTTTATATGTTTATTTTTGGTATATTATAAAACAATGTGGTAATTTATTTTAATTTCAGAATTATCCCAATTACACACAAATGCATCCTCCAGCTGCAGCAAGAATTTCTCAACATCCTACATATCATCAACAAATGGATGTAAATGCCCATCAATATGGTCTATCACATAATCAACCTAGCCATGGTGGGTTACAGCAACACCAACCTCATCAAAATATGCCAAGTCATGCAGCAGGAATTGGTCCAGGAATCCAAAGTCATCCCAACCCACATTTACATCATGCAGGGGCACCCCCATTACACCATGTGCCTCGACAACCTCAAGTGCCTCCATCTTCAGTTGGACCGTCACATGCTGTTTCATCTCAAATGCCATATGGATCTCCACATCATTCTGTCCCTATGTCTTATCAACCACATCAAGTTCAACATCCATTGGATGTAAATGTCACAAACCAATATTCTTCTGTGAAAACTAGTGGAATTGAGACAGGTAGTCCTCAATATCGTCCGCCTTTTCCTCAATTATCTCCACAAATGTCACCAAGGGCGCAGGTATCGCCGCGACAACAACCCCAATCGCAACCACAGCTTTCCCCCCGCCCTGTTATGTCGCCTGTTAAAGGGCCAAATGCATCACCCCTAAATGCCCGCAATGTGCAGCCATCAGCTACGTCAGGACCTCCTCCTGTATCTGGTGCATTTACATCTCAAAATACTCTTCAAGCATTAGAACAAATGGTTCTACCAACAAGTGGAGAATATCCATTTCAACGTAATCCTGCTTCACCCGCAGTGGTTCATAGTATTGTATCATCTCCTACTCAATGGAATCAAAATAAAATTCCAACTTCTATTAGTAGCATTCAAATTGATAATACAGAACAAGCTCCTAAACCATTGGATGTGGCAACAGTACCAGTGTTGAAACAAGAACAAATAAAAACAAGTCCTCTTGGTATTACAATCGCTGAAAGCAAAACAATAGATAAAAATGCATCTGATCCTGACAGATCATCAGATGACAATAATAGCCCTGTGAGATTTTTAACTAATACATCAGCAACCGCAATCAGCAAGAATAGTATGACAATGACAACAACACAATCGCCCAATTGTATAAGTGTTTCCACTCCAAATATTGACCAAAAAGAAAATGATTCTCTCATTAATTCTAGTGAAGGGGTGCATGAAACGTTAGACAAATCTAAAAATGAAAATGACGTTGAAAATGTGACAAAAGCTGAAAGTAAAATAGACAAACAAAGTGACAGTATGATCGTTCAAAATAGCAACGAATTAAGGAATCCGAATTCTTTATTATCATCTGCAGGGAGTGTTGATACAAACAGTGAACTCCCGCAGACTAATATAGTCCCACAAACAAATGCATCAGTTAGTCATGCACCAACTGTTAGTGTACCAAACAGTAAATATGAAAGTACACCCACTCTCAATGTTGCAAGAAATCAAGGATATCAAAGTGGCACTTTTCAAAATGTGCAAACCATGATTACTCAGGGACCTCCTAATATAGTGCCAAGTATCCCATCCAGTATACAAAGCAATCAAAATCATATTGTACCTCCAACATATCAAAGTGGCACACAATTGCCTTCAACGACAATGCCTCCAATGCCAAGCAATATTCAGTCGCCTCATACGATGCAACATCCTAATGTTCCGAATACTGTGTCGTCGAGTGTGCCCGTTCACAACCCTCAAGGTAATATGGCTTGCATTCCTCCTGCTGTACCAAATATGTTAGGAAATATACAGCAGTCTCTGCATAGTAATCCAAATAATATGACTAGTGTACAAGCCAATGTTCCTACAACTATACCAAGTATACAAGTCGGAATGCCAATAAATGCCCAAAGTATTCATAGCGTCATAGGTCCTAATATGCCATCAAATCAATCTTCTGTTTTGTCAAATATGTCCCATAATATTAACCAAAATATGATTATTATGGGAACGAATAACATTCCTCACCCCAATTTATATGCAACATCTCATCATCAAGAAATTGCATCATTACAACAGCAAATACAGGAAATATACTGTTTACCACCATCAAACGAGAATCGTGAAAAAGTAAGGAATTTTCAAGAAAGACTCTCCATGCTACAACATCATGAAACCAATGATAAATGTAATGGTGGACCAAACTGCTTACTCCAAAATCCAATATATGGTTCGAAGATGGTTGAAAGCCCACAAGTAACAAGTACGACAGGTCGTGGTCGTGGCAAAGGTCCAGCAAAGCCCAGAAAACCGCGTGTTAAGAAGGAGAAACTGCCCATAATGTCACAATCTCTTGATCTATTACCAGTTTCTGAAGACTGTGTAACTGCAGGAACAGGGTTACAGAGCCACCCAGAGATGGATGTTGAAGCTACAGAAGACATGACCAATTTAGATAGCAGTGCGTTATCTATTGATGACATGAATGGAGGTAAATCAAAAAAACAAAGAGGCCCGCGAAAGCCTAAAGAAAGAAAACCTCGCGCACCCAAACAACCTAAAATAAAAGAATTAGGTGATAAGCCTGCAAAAGAAAGGAAAAAACGTGAACCTAAAGATCCCAACGCACCAAAAAGAAGAAGAAATACTAAAAAAAATCTAGCAGAGATTCATGCTGACACTACTACTTGTAACGAGCTTTTAGAAAAAGGTGATATAGAAATAAATATGAAAGATCACTGTTTTAATAAAACTATAACATCTACAGATATTATTAAAACAAACAATTCAAATCAAGAAATATCACTTGATGATACAAATGTGACTGATTTTGATGATATACCTGTATCTAAAATAGCTATTAAAGAGTTATTGGAAGAAGCTGAAGCAAAAAAAGACCAGCTTGAAAAAGATGATGAATTTGAAATTATGAATCAAAGGAAGAAATCTAAAAAAAGGTCATCTGGCGCTAGTAGTTGTAAAAAAATTGCTACTAAGAGAACACCTAGTGGAAAGCGTAAAAAAAGAGGAGGATTAATACCTGATTCTGACGGAGAACCTGATGATTTAGTGTCAACGCCCCCTCCATCTCCACCGCCTGAGGGTGATGATAGCTTAAAACGTCGTTCTGCGAGAAATACTCAACGGAAAAAGTACACGGATGACGTATTACTTCGTTTATCCGATGATGAATTTCCGATAGCTGCCCCTAAACAAGAAAAAGATTTTGAAGACTTAACTCTCGAAACCAAAGAACCACATATCAAAATTGAAGGTACACCTAAACCAAATTACATATACGTTAATACTACAGAGGAAGATTCGATGATAGTGCAGCATGTTTTGGCATGCCGAATAGGGAAAAGAGAAATTAAACCAGAAATTATTTTAAGTGACCAGACATTAAAATCTGATGAAAGTGAAACAGTTATGGCAGGAAATGAGGCAGATGAAGATGGTGTATCAGGTAAAGTAAGCTTGGAGCATGCAAAATCTCAAACTATCGAAAAGAATGAAAATATTGGTTCTGTAATAGATGAAGAAGTATTAAAGAAAGAAGTAATTAAAACTGCTTTGGAAAAAGAAAGTAACAACCTCAAACCTATTATGGTGGATATAGAGGAATATTTTGTTAAGTATAGAAATTTTTCGTATCTACATTGTGAATGGAAAACTGAAGAAGAGCTGTACAAGGGTGATAAGAGAATATACTCAAAAATAAAACGATTTAAGCAGAAACAAGCACAACAAATGAATATATTTGAACTGCTTGATGATGAGCCTTTCAATCCTGATTATGTGGAAGTTGAAAGAATATTAGATATGTCTGAAAATCAAGATCCCGCCAACAATACTGTTGTTAAACATTATTTAGTCAAATGGAAGAGCTTACAATATGAAGACAGCACTTGGGAACTTGAAGAAGACATAGATGTAGATAAAATAAAACAGTTTAAGATTTTTAGTGAAAATCCGCCGAAAGAGAAATGGAAGTTTAAAAAAAGGCCACCTGCTGATCAGTGGACTCAATTGAAAGAATCTCCTTTATATAAAGGAGGAAATACATTGAGGCCGTATCAGTTGGAAGGTTTGAATTGGTTATTATTTTCGTGGCATAATAATCGAAATTGTATTCTAGCTGATGAAATGGGATTAGGAAAAACAATTCAAAGCCTGACATTTGTTAACTCTGTATGGGAATATGGCATAAGAGGACCGTTTCTCATTATTGCTCCATTATCGACAATTCCTAATTGGCAGCGAGAATTTGAAGGCTGGACAGAAATGAATGTCATTGTCTATCATGGCTCTCAGCAAAGTAAAAGCATGATACAGGAATATGAATTTTATTACAAGAATGAAAAAGGGGAACCAGTCAAAGACATAACAAAATTTAATGTTTTAATTACAACTTTTGAAATCATTGTAACAGATTTTCAAGAATTAAAATCCTTTAATTGGCGTTTATGCGTTATCGATGAAGCCCATAGGCTTAAAAATAGGAATTGCAAACTTCTGGAAGGCCTTAGACAACTTCATTTGGAACATAGAGTTTTGTTATCAGGCACACCGTTGCAAAACAATGTCAATGAGCTTTTCTCATTATTGAATTTCTTAGAACCATCACAATTTGCGAGTAATGAAGCCTTTTTAAATGAATTTGGACAGTTAAAAACTGAATCTGAAGTAATGAAATTACAGGCACTTCTTAAACCAATGATGTTAAGACGCCTTAAAGAAGATGTTGAGAAAACTCTAGCTCCGAAAGAAGAAACCATTATAGAGGTTGAATTGACAAATATACAGAAAAAATATTACAGGGCGATACTGGAAAGAAACTTTAGCTTCCTACAAAAAGGTATAGCATCAGCAGCAAACATACCTAACTTAATGAACACTATGATGGAGTTACGAAAATGTTGCATCCATCCCTATCTTTTAAATGGTGCAGAGGATCAGATACAATTCGATTATAAACAAGTTAATGGCGAAGATAAAGAAGCCTATTACAAAGCTCTTATTCAATCATCGGGAAAAATGGTTTTGGTCGATAAGCTATTACCGAAACTTAAAGCTGGAGGGCATCGAGTTCTTATTTTTAGTCAAATGGTGAGATGTCTAGACATATTAGAAGATTATCTCGTGTTTAGAAAATATCCTTATGAACGCATTGACGGACGAATCAGAGGAAATCTAAGACAAGAAGCAATTGATAGGTTTTCAAAACCAGATTCTGATAGGTTTGTGTTTTTACTATGCACTAAAGCAGGTGGTCTTGGAATCAACTTAACTGCTGCTGACACTGTTATTATATATGACAGTGACTGGAACCCGCAAAATGACTTACAAGCACAAGCTCGTTGTCATCGAATTGGTCAACAAAAAATGGTAAAAATATACAGATTGATTTGCAGAAATACTTATGAAAGAGAAATGTTTGATAAAGCATCCTTAAAGCTTGGATTGGACAAAGCGATTTTACAAAGCATGAACACATCACAAGGAAAAGAAACTGGTTTGAAACAATTATCAAAAAAGGAAATTGAGGATCTTTTAAAAAAAGGAGCGTATGGCGCAGTAATGGATGAAGATAATGCTGGCGACAAATTCTGCGAAGAAGATATTGAAATGATATTAGCTCGACGTACACAAGTTATTCAGATGGAATCTGAGAAAGGTTCAACATTTTCGAAAGCAAGTTTCGCTGCAACAGATCAAAGGTCTGACATTGATATAAGAGATCCTGACTTTTGGAATAAATGGGCTAAGAAAGCAGAGATTGATACTACAGAAAAGAAAGAAGATGAAGATTTAATAGTAACTGAACCAAGAAAAAGGACCATTATTAAAAGATATGGCCATGATGATGGTCCTATGGAAATGTCTGACATGGAAGTTACACCAGATTCCGATGAAGACGAAGAAGGTAAATACTCGCTTTTGATTGATTTTTCTAACAATAAATTGAAACCAGGCAATACCAGATGATTATTGTTTATAAAACAGTTGAACTGTTTTCGTAAAAAAGGATAATTTTAAATGGTGTAACAGAAAGGATTCATAAAATTTAGTATATTAGTTTTCAATTTGCTACCGGAATAATGCCCATCGCTTTGAGTCCGCACTTATAACTTTTTATTTTAACAATACAGGGACTCTGGTCTTCGGATCCAGGCAGCGAAAATTATATCTACTGACTGAAATCCTGATCTAGCAACCTACTGACAGCGACGCCTAATCGAATCTTATCTTTTTGTATGTGTGGGCGTATTCTTGCTAAACAAAAATTCTGCCGCGAATAATTATGCCGATTTTCCTTAGACCCACCTGTTTCGCTGTCTGAATATCTCGCTCATTGAGATGGTTGTTATATTTTTAAATCGCTTTGATAGATTTAACAATAATATTATTTCTCGGAAGAATCGCTTCCGTATTTATAAATGTAGATCGTTGGCTAATGTTAATAATTTATTTTATTAGGAATCAGTCTTAGAAGTAAAAGAAAAAAAGATAAATTGGGTAGAAAAGGACGACGATATGCTAGTGACGATTATGTGCCACGACATGAAGGCGTTACTGTTGAGGAAGATGTTGTTTATGGATCTTGGACAAGGTCAGAGTGTTTCAAGATAGAACGTGGATTGCTTACATTTGGGTAAGACTTAGAACTCTATCTTATAACATTTACTTTACAAAAATTGGTCTTTGAAGGTTTAATCTGAACAATAGACACAACCAAGTTTTATCACAAATAATTCATATTTAATTAACTTAGCAAAGTACCAGCTAAAGCTACTAATCAATGGAGTTGCATATAAAAAATTATGTGTACTTGTTAATTTAAAGTTGAAATGCACTAATATTTGGATTTATCATGGTGTTTTTATTTTAGGTGGGCTCGGTGGGAAGAGATTTTGGATAAAAATCAATTGAGAAAAGGTTGGACAAACCCTGTGATCGAAGATTGCGCGCGTATAATCGTATGGTTTGATTCATATTTGTCTAATAGCTTAAACAGTTCACTTATTGCTTTCAGTTTTTTTTTGCTTTTTTTTCATTGCTGAGACGTTAATTGCTTAACTGTGATCGCAAGTGATGGTATGTAAAAATATAGTCTAAGATGGAAGTGTGCTACAGTCTTAGGAGACAATTTACCTCTTATGGTTTCTACATGGCATTTACACAAAATTCTTTCTTGCCGGTAAGTTTATTGCTGGCAGGGTGGTAACTAACCAAACTCAGTCAAAATGTGAAATGCAATTTTCTCAATTCACCCTACCCAGAATCGAACCCGGGAGCTTAACCAGCAAAGCAAGTGCTCGCACCACTGCGCCAGCAAAGGTATTGTTCAATGCTACATTACAGTGTTTACTAGTCAGGCAAACAGAGCAAATTTATAATGATTAAATTTTTGTCACTTCTATTTTGATACTAAACTGGGAATGCTTTGGATACGATTGGAGATATTTATAAAAAACAAAAATGTAGTAGATATTAAAATTTTAGGTAATTCAGGGTTATTGGTAATTCGACACATTATTATAATTCTTTATAGATTAAATCAAAATATTCTTTATTCAAGTAGGCTCAAAAAGCTCTTTTGAATTGTCAATAGTCTGTCCGTTGGTAACAAATCTATCACCCACAATAGGAGTTACCTAATAATATCCTCATTTAACCTGTCTGGCTCTTTTGAACTTTACTGGGAGCAAACTAATGTACTATAGCAGTAACTTAATGCCAATAAAAGTTGTGTTAAAATAGTATAATTTTAGACGTTATTTACGTTACACCACGATTTTTTGGTTAATTTTGTGTATGAAAATGCATTTAATACAAATTATTAAACACTTAAATTTGATTTATATATATTTATTAATATTATAAATGTAATTGCTTGCCATTAGGTTATCATTTAAACCACTGAACAGATTTTGATAACATAAGGTATAAACATTTGTATGCATAAAAAAGTACTTTTGAGAGGGTTAAAGACTCAATGATAGTTTGTCTTAGAGACTACTTATATGACCCTATCCATAATATATCTAATGTACACATACAATCTTCGTGAAAAAATATCTTTTTTTCTCTTACTTCTAAGACTGATTCCTATTCAAGTTAATTATAAACATTAGCCAACGTTACTTCTAAACATTAACAATTATATTTATTTACATACAAAAGCAATGCAATAGTGTGAAGAAACACTTATATTTCGAGTAAGTGATTCAGAGACTATGAAATGCTTTGTTTTTTTTTGGTTATACTAGAATACAGGCAACTGTTGATTATTTTTCTGATGATGAATTGCCATGCTAATACTGAGGAAGTTTAAGACTTTCAGTGAGTTGAATCTATTCTTTGTAATCTGATGTCAACTATTTAGTTCATGTTTATTTAAGATATGTTTCTTTCTTTTTACATAAATTGTTTTATATTATAGGTCTTGTACTGCTTGCGTCATTACAAAGGCGATGAAAAAATTAGAAATTTCATATGGGATCTTATTGAACCTTGTGAAAATGGCGAGGTTACAATATCCAGAAATCACAGTGGATTGCACAATCCTGTACCAAGAGGAAGAAATGCAAAAAAGAAAAATAGATTAAAAGATGTTCCTAGGGTAAATGATACACAAAAATGGGAAGACTCTAATCACTGGAGTGCTATTGACAAATATGACTGTGAAGCTTATTTAGAAAGCAGTTACAAAAAACACCTGTTTAGACATGCCAATAAGTATGTACATGTAACAACTTGCAAGCGATGAAAAATCTATTGTAATTTTTACTTTAGCAAACTTTACACTTTGTTTCAGAGTTTTACTGAGAGTCCGAATGATGTATTACATAAAACACGAAGTAATAGGGGATTATGCCGCGCAAATCGACAGTGGAGTACATGCTAGGTAATTAAATTTTACCACCACCCTGTAACCATGTTTTCTGATGGATTTAATTAATTCCCGAATGTTTTCTCCTATTATAAACGACTGTTGCGCCTAGTAGTGACACTTAAGTTATTCTATCGTAACATTGCTAATTTCTCTTTATCCAGATTAAGGTTTTTGACCCTTGTTGAGGGCTGATATCATATAAGATGTATCCAGTAGTACTACATACATCTAATATGATAGCTCTTGATATTTATGAAATAATATAGTAGCCCTCAACATTTGGCAAATCGTTTTATGCTTTAATACAAGCCTGCAATATAAAAGCAACGTGAATCTTCTGTAGTGTCAACTTTGCTTTTAAATTTATGCAAATTTCAGTACTATGGGAATGAGAGTGCCGCGTGGCGTGGACAGTGCGCCGCCGCGTCTTTGGTGGGACGCAGAATGTGACGTATCCTTGCTAGTCGGTACCTACAAACATGGATACGAAAATTACTTGGCTATGCGTTCTGATCCTCAGCTATGTTATGTTGACAAACTTGGCCCACCCGACGACGCAGAATGTACCGATATAAAGTGAGTTTTACATGTCAATGATTGATCGTTTTCTCACACACTTATTTAACTTATTATAAAATTTTGTTTGCGATTTAAATTTATTTACAAGTATTTGTTACTAGCGTGCAACCAAAAAAATAAAACTTTTCATAGTCACCGAGTCACTTATTCGGAATATTAGTGTTTCTTCACACTATTTTGCATAGTTTTTGTATGTAAATAAATATAATTGTCAATGTTTAGAAGTGAGGAGAGGAAGGTGAGGGGCAGCGTGGCTGGCGATGAAGAATGCACAGATGACGTATCGAGCGGTGCTGGCGCCGCTTCGCCCGCCTCTCGCGCTGACGATGAAGCACCCTCCACTCATCTGTGGCCTTCCATGCAGGACCTTAATACGCGCCTACGCCGCCTGATCACCGCCTACCAGCGCAACTATAAGCGCGAGGAACTAAAGCTACAGCAAAGAGCTAAGGTTTTAATTGATATATTTATTTACCAAATCCACAACTTCATCTTAGATATAAGTATACAATTTTATTCATAAGCCTGGTCCAATTACTTTATATACACAGAACATATATTACAGATATATTTAACATAAAAGTTTAATTTCACTTACATTCATATTCTAACCAATATACAGATGTTACATATCCGACTTTATTATTCTTGATTTCAAGGAGGTAATGCAAGAATTTTTTAAATCGCTCCAGTAATATTGGTAACATCATATCAGCAAATGTCCTACGATCTAGGGATGTTGTGCTTTTTGCAAGATGTTGTGTTTGTTTTTTATGCGAAAATCGATATAATGGAAGAACTAGCCTTGAAATATATAGGCCTCCTCAATCATAAAGAAACTTGTTTTGGAGCTCAGACCGATTAAGCTAGTCCCATCTGACTTCGCAAAGTTAACGTACCTCCGAATTGATCCCGGGATTTGATCCCGGGATTTACAGAGGTCCTTTTATTGTTTTCCTTCAACAAATAGCACAACAATCTCAGTCTTTTAACCGAAATTAAGTTAATAATTGCTGCCTGCACAAGAGCCAATCTTTCTTGAACAAGAAATATCAAAATTTTTGGCCAAATTTAACTCTTATAAAAATAGATTTCTGAATATCCAATAAGAAGACATCATAATTATTTGGTTTAGCGAAGTTCATCAGAATTGGTACAACTATTATATGGCATACATTCGACCGCACTATACAATAGCCCTCTTCCGTTGTCGGTTGTAATGATAGTCTAATATAAATATAATAGATTTTATAGGATTGTCAGCAAAATATTTAGTATAGATTCATATTTAGTTAAATTTTTTTCTGCATGGTGCATTTGCTTTCTAGATATAGGCAAACTTTGTCTTCTGAATATTTATTTAATGATATGTTGGGTTAGCGAGAAAATTCATAGCGTGGCTGAAACCTTTGCCTGTTGTCTGTTTTTGTAGATGGAACGACGAGAAAGGATGGATCAGCTAGCCCGAGACGAAATTTCTCAGTGGCGTTGGACACGCGCAGACGAGGAAGCTTTCCGCCGAACTGTTGCTTCTTATGGTGTGGAGTTTGATCCTGCTACTAAGAGTTTACGTTGGAGTCGGTTTAGATCATTAGCTCGACTTGATTCGAAGAGTGACGACGCGCTAACAGATTATCTAAAAGCGTTCATGGCTATGTGTAAACGACAGTGCGGCCTTTCTGTCGGAGAAGCTGAACTACCAACAAGAGCCGACTTAAAAGCTGAACCTATAGGAGAAGAACGCGCAATCGCTACTCTAGAAAGGTACTTGCTTAAGCTAACTTTACTTTTAGCAGCAATTTTTTACAACCTAGACAAGCACTATAGTGACAAAAAACAGGACAGATTAGACACCAGGTTTTAAAATTAGAAACTCACCCCAGCGGGTTAAAACGTGGCGTTGTCGCATAGGTCAATAGATATATATCACAACCGCGCACTTGAAGACCGAACAGGTAAATGAACCCGGTCTCGCCAATTATAACGTACGTAGGAACGTGCGTTACCGCTAATGACTGTTATTACTAACTAGTTATTAAATCGTTCTTTAGTATAACGTTACAAGTTTAAGTAAATTTATAGACGCAAAACGTCGTCACCCGTTGGTACGCGATTTCCCACATTCAATGGGTTAACTTTATAGATGTTTTTCTGTTTTACTATTATTATTTAAAAAATCATGGAATAAAATTTAATAGGTTAAAGAATAGACCAAACAAAAAGCTTCGTAACAAATAATTTAATGTGTGTAAGCTATATGTTATTTTTTTTCTATAAAAGGATTGATTTACTGCGCGTGCTACGTGAGGAGGTGGCGCCACATGCAGCGCTTGAGGCGCGTCTGGCACTGTGCGAGCGCTCGCTTGATGCACCACCCTGGTGGCAACCTGCCAGGCATGACAAACTCCTCGTATTAGGTGTTTGCAAGTTAGTGTTCAAATCAATTATGTACATTTCGTTTCTAAGAATAAATCTATAATATTCTGCAGATTTATATAATGAAAATTTACATATTGTTCACAGACACGGCTTGGGGGATACTTACAATAAATTATTCTGTGATTCGAAACTCCCATTCGCTGATTGTGCTAGAAAATGGAATGCTAAATATAAATGTGGATCACAAACCGATTCAACAAAACCGGTGTCTGACGACGATGATAAAAGTTTAGCGGAAACAACAGAACCGAGAATGTCGTTGCGACGCAGCAAACGTACATCAAACGTTCACGATCGGGACGCTGAAGAAGATACAGATGCATTATCGGAACTAGAGACCTTGGCTAAATTAGGAAGAGTTGACGAAACATTAACACAGGAACATTGGTTTTCAGAGCGAGCCTTAGAGACAAGACTTCATCATATTGCTCACGCGGTTCAAAATTGCGAATGGCCTTCAGCAACCTCCGCAACGGGTCCTCCAAAAACTGATGCGACAAATACACAAGTAGAGAGCTCGGAAGATCGAAAACAAAATCAAAAACGTCATATCGCCATTGATGTAGAAACAGAGCGGGCCAAGTTACACGCACTATTGTCCTCTCCACAAGCGGCGCATACGTCTTCTCGAGAGGCACATAGGCCGGTGGATCGTGATGACGCTTCAAGCGACTCAAGCTCGAGACGTTCCACGCCTGCGCCGCCACCCGCCCATCAGCGCATTGTGCCATCACCCGCACCAGCCCCTGCGTCCGCTCCTTCACCCGCTGCATCCGTTCCTGCAGCTCCCGTGGCTCCGGTGGACCTATCGGCTCCACTAGACCTAAGTGAAGCCCAAGATTTCTCTATGGGTCGTAGGACGCCGCAATTAGACACTTCACCGGCCCCCGCTCGAAGTAGACTGGACGATACACTCTCTAGACTGATGAAGAGAAAGAATGTGGTATATACTTTTATTTTACCGAAGATTATTTTTATGAAATATCAGAACTAACATTGATTTATGTTTTTTTTACAGCCTGCACCGGAACAGTTAGCCAGCAAGGAAAAGAAAAGGAAAAAGCTAGACGAAATTGTTCTCGGCCTGTCCGCTGCTAAAGGCCAGAGCTCGAGTTCTGCCGTTTCGTTTGATCCTCCGAGAAGTAAAAATACGTCAGTTTTGCCAGAAGTGACTGTCACACCGGCTGCGGCTCCAAACAGTACCGCAGCAGCTCCTCCAATCCAAAAACCGTTTTCTGTCACCGTAACTAACGTACCGTCACCACACTCGTCATCGAAAGAATTGTCGTCGTTCTTACAACAATCTCTTGAACAGGGCAATAAACCACCAAAAACGTCTACATCATCTGCAACTCCTAAACCCTATTCACACGAAGCCAAAGTAAACAAATGGCTAGCAGAGCAGGCTAATGTGGATACGCGCAGACGTGGTCTTCCACCGCGTCTTGCACCTGATGAACACGTTCCTGTTGTACATCGTGTTACAGGAAAACGTCTTATGGGTCACAAAGCACCCCAGTTAAAACATTTAGCACAATGGATTGCAGAAAACCCTATGTACGACATAGACTCTAAATGGACGGAAGGTATAAAAGAACACGTCAAATTGCCTCAAGATGTGCGTAATCCAAGACATTCTCCAATGCAACCGAGTAATACAATACCTGAACGCAAAAAGGGCAGACCGCCTACTCTAGACACAACATCGACAAATGTTTTGTCATCTAGCGCACATTTAAATCAAAACTTAACATCTGGCTTAAACCCCGCACTTCTAGCTAGTTTATCTAGTTTAAGCGCTTTTGACCCTAAAACTTTAGCTGCTACTTTGTCTAATTTAACTGGCTTTGACCCAAAATTATTGTCGAGTTTAAGTACTTTTGATCCTAAAAATAATCCGCTATTAAACTCTTTTAGTAGTATGCCAAATTTGTTGGGAAATATGACTGGTGGAAATATATTTGCAAATTTAGCAGGTTTAGGCTTACCCGGTTTCCCATCATTAGATATGAACACACTCACTGGAACAGGCACAACAGTAGATAATAAGACAAAGAATAGAAAACCGCCGGAGACATCTAGCGCTTCTACTTCCAAATCTTCAAATTCACAATTTCCATTTGTATTTCCAAATCCCAATATGTTGTATCCCCAACTAGGCCTAAGTGGTTTGTCACCATTTGGTGTTCATTCCGGTATGTCCTCAGCTTACGATGCTTTAGGATTGTTAAGCGGTAATTTAGCAGCTAGTTCAAGTGGAACTACTTTGCATAGTTCCAGTCACAGCTCCCGTAGTAATTCCAAAACTACTGCAAGTAGATCATCTACTGCTACTACTACAACTAATTCAACATCCCGCCAACAGAAAATCTCTGACCGTACTCAATCAAGTCATTTGCCTCAAATATTATTGCCTCCTGATCCATATTTATTAGAAACTTTATCAAAACAAACATTGACTTACGATGCCGCTTTAAAAGCAGAGAAAAGGTCTCGCGATTCTGATGGTCATGAATCGGCGGCAACTGATTTATCTAAGGCAGATAAAAAGAAAATTCCTTATGACCCTTTACAATCGCGGATGCCTCCTGAATTTGCTGCTGTTCAAGAAAAACTATTAAAAGGAGATAAAAAAGACATTGATATAAGTAAAATGTTACTAGAACAGATGGCTTCCGGTGCTTTAAGCGCCAGTCTTGTTAGTTCTACGGAAGCCAAAAAACCCAAAGAACTAGACAAAGACTCTTATGATAAACTGGGAAAGCCACCTGATTATATTTCGCGGATGCCTTCAGACGAAACAGGTTCAAGTATTGCTATTGGACATAAGAGAACCTTAGATGAATTAAGCAATGAACCGGAAAATTTAGCTATTCAATCGATTCCAAAAAAAATGAAGGATAATTCATCAGAATTAATTAGGAATATTGACAAACGATCAGATCCTACAAACACTGGAGAAATGGACCTTGAAGATTTAATAGCACCCTCAACGGTAATAAAAACTGGAATGAAAGCTAGTGATTTTGATATGAACCGCACATCGGACTCTGCAAACTCTTTAATCGGTTCTAATCCAGATAGGGAAGAGAAGCTGCATCAAAGAATTTCGAGTCCATGTGATAAAGACACTAACGATACTGAAAATAAACAAAAAGTTGACAGCTCTACTTTAGTAGATAATGATTGCAGAGAGCACAACGCCGATGACACCAATTTGGGTGACCTAATGACAAGTGAAGGGGGCCGTAAAGGTATACGAAAAAAAGGACGAAAATCGTCCGATGAGTCGTGTCTTGGCCCACGACGAGAATTACGATCTAGTGCTGGCAGACAATCAACGGAATCGATGAATCATTAATTACATTTACTCTTCACATATAAAGACCCATGATGTGTACAATTTAGGAGTTTCTTAGAAAGTCTATAATATTAGGCACATGCTTTACTTTTGTTGAACTTAGTTATTTTAAATGGCAAAGCAAAAGATTTGAAAATCCGTGCTATAGTTGATACACATAATCCTGGACACCTGGTTATTTTATTTTCTCCAGTTTTTAAGGAGAATTTAAATTCCATTAATTACTACATACTTGACTAATTATTTGTGAAATTTAAGAACTCGTGAAAGAGGATTGCCGAGAAATCACAAAATATCGCACCCACATATTTAGCCAATGACAAAATTATTACAATATATTTCAGTTTGAAATTAAAAATTGTAAAAATCATCTAAAATATTTGTAGTTGTATATTTTTGATTAAAATATTTATAATAATATCAGAAGACTGGTTACATCTTATATTAACCATTGGATAAAGACTAATGTAAATTCGTTTTTTTTTTTTTACTTTTGTAACTCGAGCTATAATGATTAAGGTAAATTTGTTTACATGAATATTGATTTTGCAATTTATCATTTAATCGCAATTTATTGAATGCATAACCATTTTTTCTGTTATAATGTGATGGGCGGCAGCCATCCGTAGCTAGCGTGTACGAACAGTTATGCTAGTTATATATGCTAGTATACATCCCTACTGTCCATCATGTCGTGACAAGTATATAAAAATATTTTTTGCAAATACGTAACATATACATTGATATTTATTTTATACATCTGGATTTTTTTTTACAAAAAAAACAGACGAATATTCACTTTTTTGAGATCTCGAGTATATACGCAAAGTAGCGTAAGTAGGTGATAGTGAAAATTTTAACTCTTATTATGTTAAGTAAGTTTCTAATATTAGGAATGTTTTATTGATATGAATTAATAAAAAGTAGATGAATAGAAATGTTAGTAACATTGATCATTTTCAATTTTTATAAATTTTTTCGTTAAGTCAAACGCTGAATGTGATAAAATTATTTATTACATCTACTCTTATTATTTGCATTGCTGTATTGATGATGAAATGTATGTAGATAATGGTAAGATGACAATCATTAAAATAAAGCCTGAAAAAAGATCCGCTTTATTTTTTTCTTTAATTCTATAATTTATAAATGAAATATTTACCGGTGAAAGTTTCACCAAAAATGGTCCAGTCGTGTTTGCATCAGCAAAGCGATAACTGGTTCTTGTTTTTATGTTAACTATTACTAACGCATGGGCTCAATTTAGATTTTTTATAATTATTACAAGTTTTATCTTAGCAGCCCATGTCGAACATTACTTTAATGGACAATTTTCTTTTATGGAGTTATTTAAGTGAATCTTAAAGAATCTGCTTTGTTGATATTTTTCAGAAATAAAAGGATTATCCAGAAACAAGGATTGCAATTTGTAAAAGTATAAGTATCATTATGATATTAGCCCGATTGTAGGTTATTTGTAACATTTTTTTATTTGTAATCAAACCGCGTACAATTTTATATTTAACTAGCTGACCCAGCAAACGTTTTGCCATATAATTACTTTTATCGCTATTAGAAAATAGGGGTTGGTGATAGAAAGGTGAAAATTTAGGGTTGTATGTATTTTTTTGTGCTGAATCACAAAAAAATAAAAACAATTTCGTCCAAAAATTAAAAAAAAATTTAAGTGTGAACAACCTTTATCGCTTAGGGGTATGAAAAATACATAGTAGCCGATTCTCAGACCTATTGAATACGCATATAAATTTTGGTACAAATCTGTAAAGCCGTTTCGGAGGAGTATAGGTACGAAAACCGTGACAAGAGAAATTTATATATAAGATTTTACACTTAAATAGACAAAAAATAACAGAGTAAAGCCAAATTAAATAATAAAGCAATCAGGTTCTTTGTGTGTTTGGATTGGTGTGTGTGTGTGTGTGAGGTGCTATTTTTTTCTATACAATAGGCATGGGCTTTGCTACAATCACACCTGTTAAGTATTTATATAGTCTAAGAGGTGCCTATTCAACCTGACTGAATATCGGGTTGTAGGAGTTAGGGAGTACTGAAGCTGGTAAGGTATTCCACTCCTTTGCGGTGCATATTAGAAACGATTGGTGAAATCGTTTGGTGCGGACTCGTGGGATGTCCACTATTTATGGATGCCAGTCGTTTCTATGTTTGGACGTTCTGAAATAAAAGGGCGACGGAGTCTGGTCGGTCTGGTTTAGGCAGTAATAAAAGAGGCTGTCAGGGAGTTGGTACCATACTTTCCGAAAGAATGGATGCTTGTGTGAAAGAAGTGAAATATGTGAGTCCTAGACTCATCTGGATCAGGCTAAAAGTTGGACTTACTCGGATCTTTGTCTTGGGTGCTTATGCTTCGACGGACCTGGGTACGACAAAGTCCAATAAAGCCCAAAAAGAAATAGATGAGTTTTGAGAAAGTCTGAGTGATACGTTGAATGAATGTGGACCAAATGAGCGAATAATTATGTTAGGAGATTTTAATGGATGGGTAGGTGTGAAACGTGATGGATATGAAAGGACTCTTGGTATATTTGGTGACAAACGGATGAATGAAAATGGAAGAAGTTTGCTTGGGATATGTGTGGAATATAGTCTTTTTATGGCAAACACTGTTTGCGCATAAGGAGATTCATGTGTGTACAAGGGAAGAAGAGAATGCTAGAAGTATGATTGATTTTGTAATTGTGGACGAAAAACTGAAGAAGAAAGTTCTGGATGCTCGAGTATACCGCGGGGTCTACCCAGACGTCGCGGGTCGACAGCATTACCCCAAAATAGAATACCGTATGACATAATGCTGTGAAAATAGCTGAAATATACCGGTGTGGCAGTATCCGTATCTGTCAGACGACGAATTCTTTTAGCGGTGTAAACCGCAGAGCTGAGCTTGCTCGATAGAACCCTTATATGGGGCCCCCACTGTAATTTATTATCTGACGTAATAACTACGAAAACTAGTTCTTCATTATTAAAGTGAACTATGGTTTTTGTTTGTTTAACATTAGGCAGACTAAACTTGATACATTTTGTTTTCTTGCCGTTGAGCAATAAATTAACTTCAAACTATTGTTCTACTTTATTGAGAGAGTTGTTTACGTCGTCATAATTTGTTTGTTGTCTATTAATTTTAAACAATAGCGAAGTAACATCAGCAAACAGAACAATCTCATGGTCAGCCTTAACAAAGTAAGGAAAGTCATTAATATAAATGAGAAACAGAAATGGTCCCAATATGGAAGCCGGTGCGACTTCCAGTTTTGGCACAAGCTCCGCAGAAAGCTTGCCATTAACACAGACCCTTTGTATTTTATTGGTTAAATACGAAATCATCAGGTCTAATACTGTGTCTGCTAGGTCGTAGTGTCGCATTTCCCCGATCAGAGTTTCATACTGGACACAATCGAAAGCCTTAGACAGATCACAGAAAATGCCAAGCGCATCACGTGATTCCTCCCATGCTTCGTAAATGTTGAGTATATAACTGTACGCCAGCATCAGTTGTCGATGCTAATGATGTAATAAATTATATTTTTGAAATGTTTTAGCAACTGGTTCAACATCGTTATTATTTTGCTCTTCTTCATTAATTAATTAAATACACCACAATCTACACAATTGTATAAAAATTACCACCAAATCTGGTGCAACGATGTCAATTAACGATTTTACAAGGTTAACCCATAATCCCCACAAATCATTACTTTTTTTGTTATAGATTGTACATCGGGACATGCTATCAGCTAGCCAAGAGAGTGCAATGGAAGGTGATGAGTTCAGCGACTTAGTTGACGCAGGAATTTTTAAAAAACATCAAAAGTATTAGCAACCTCTAAATCTGAATATTTTTTTTATTCTCTAGCTCTAAACTAAATTTACAAAAACGCAGGGTTGCTGTTCCTGTTTCTTCATTAATTATTTTCCAAGTTTTTTAATTAGCCAAAACACATTTATTTTTTAAATCTTTGAAAAATAATCTCACATAATCTCTGAACTTCTACTCTACTCTCTCTGTTGTGGTGATGCTCAGCATACAATTCATACAACTTTTGCCTACTTTTATACAAATCAACCTCGGCCCATTCACTGAAAGCCAATGTGTCAGTAAGAATGATCGATTTACTTTTAAATGTAACGTTAAATATTTTAGTCAATTTGAAAAAAAAAAATGTTATATATTTCATCAGGATTAATAATATTAGGTATATCGCAGGTTTTTGAGATAAGGGTTGATCTCATTTTTTCCATACGCTCAGTGGTTACTAGTACAAAAGTTATCTTACGTTTGTTTACCTTTTTTAGTGGATTTCGAAAACGATTGAGTTGGCCACAATGAGCAGATTCTAAACTTGTAATTAATTTATAACAGGATTTATGTTTGTAAATATATTATCTATACAAGTGGCACTGGTAAAAGTTATTATTGTAGGCTCCATAAACATTCGATAAATTATAAGTGTTAAAAAGGTTTAATAGTTTTATACTTAAAGAGCTACATTCAAAAATATTTTATTTGTTTATATTTACATTGAAAGATTACAAAAATCCGTTGAAATTGTTATCATATGTTATTTACTATTATTTCATTCATAGTGTTAATTAGTGTAATAAATAATAAATAAAGATGCCTAGGATGAGAAGAAATTCAAGAGTGCCACATACGAATAATTAGTATTTAAATATTATTTTATGATACAACGAGAAGTGACGGCCTCGCTGGTGCAGTCGGACCACGTAATCGCCTTATTATCAATGGCCCCGGGTTCGATCCCCGTTAGGGCGAAGTTAGAAAATTGTATTTTCTAATTTGTCTGAGTCTGTTCTGGTAGGAGGCTTCGGCCGTGGCCAGTTACCACCCTGCCAGCAAAGACGTACCGCCAAAACAATCGATTTGTGTTCCGTTACGATGTTGTGTAGAAACCATTAGGAGTATATCGCCTCATACCAGATTAGCGCGCTTTCATCTTAGACTTTATAATCACTTACCATCAGGTGAGATCACAGTGAAACGCTAAACTGTTAGCAATAAAAAAATAATATTTCTTTATTTTAAAGTTTCCTTACGCGAGCGAAAAAAAACTCAGGCACAAGGGACGCAGCGCTGCTCTTTATCTTTTGTTTAGTGGCTTTGGTGTTCAGCGCTGCTCAAATTTCATACTACGACAGCATGACTTGATACTTAAGTAACTTTGACATTACAGAATTTTAATATTTTTTTATATTTAAAATCTAGAAAACAACATTTTTAAATTAATCGGCAACTACTTCTGAATGTATAGTTTTTTTATAACTCTTTTTAAAAATCTGCCTGTATACAAATGTTTTCAAAATTCGAAAATATTATACAGTTATAATGATGTACGTAGACTTAAATTACCAGGGATCTATGTTGAGCTATAAGCAATATGTTATTTAAAAGTATAAAAAAAGAAATATTTATAAAGAGCTTCCGTTTCAAGAAATGTTTGACGAGTCTCCGTTATTATTTTTTGGATTAGTCATATCAATGAATGAATTTGTAATAATTTAGTACAAATATGTCTATGGTGTTATTTGTCTCTACTATAGGGCTACTATAATCTGTGAAACTTTCCGATGATATTTGACAGCGCCATTATTTACAATAACTATTTCCCATTTTTCACTACACTTATACAAAGACTTGCCGTGTTTGTGGATTTTTTCTTGAGTAGAACTCAATTCTTTTGGAATAATGAATAACGTATTAAGAGCGAGGTCTATGCTTACACATGGCCCAGTACGATTTAGACCTATTAATACTTTTATTCGTTGCGTAACAAACAAAAGTGAAGATGTTACAACGCATACGGGCCAAGTATTAATTTATTTATATTATAATCTTCGCATTGCGATGATATTATTTGACTTTTTCTATTATTTTTTTGCCTTTTATTATCATGGTGTTATCATTGTCTCAAGTCTCAAAATTGTTCTCCTAATTAGCACCAATTGTTACAACTTCATCCTAATAATTGATTGTTATAAATTGAATTCTCTGATTTTGAAAAATTATATTTCATTTGCTTTAATGACAATATATATTATTTTTATTTCACAGAAATGGGATTCTGATGATTATAGGCTTGCAAGATTCACTTTGGCTGAGAAACAAGTTAATCCTAACTGGGCTATTAATCTGATTAAAGAAGTGCCACCAAAGGAAGTAACTGAAAGAGTAGTGTGGTGTGATGGTGGAAGTGGACCTGAAGGCCATCCACGAGTATACATTAACTTGGTAATGTAGCTTTATAATGAGGAAAATCAAGACCTTGACAAGCTTTTTTTTTTAAAAATTATATTATTTGTTTTTCAAAACTTAATTAATTTTTTTATACTTTTTACAACTTTTTTATATCCCAAAGCCAGTTGCAAAATATTGTCTGCTAAGTGTCAAAAGTAAAAATATTAGTATTTTAAAATTAGTACTCATTTTTATGTTGATTAAGTTAATTTGAATTGAAAATGAAACAATTTTATATTCAGTATTCATAATTCATATTTTTGTTTTTAGGATAAACCTGGAAATCATTCTTGTGGATACTGTGGCTTGAGATTTGTAAAAAAGGATCATCATTAGGGATACTTTAATTCAATACTTGGTTAATTTTATTTTAATAGATGTTACAAAATAAATAAAACAATGCATTGAAATATGTTTTTACTGTATGGAATGCAGAAATTATTTCATAATTTTTTTTCTTGATCTTTTTTTAAAAAATCTGTTGCTGGCCTTATATTTTTGGTAATATCCATTTTAGTACTAAATAAAAATTATATGAACAGACCATAGAGTAAATATAGGCTTGAAATATTTTTTAAAAGACAAAATGTAAGTATTTACTTATAAAACTGTATTTGAACTTCTGTTTACACATAAATATTTCCTAATCTAAAATGACAAAACCTTCATCTTAATTCAGGTTCTTGTTATTTATTCATAAGTTAAATAAAAATTGGTAATATGGTTACAATGGAATTTTCTGTACATAATTAATTTATTTTGTATTAAATGTTAAGTGATTGTTTAATTCACTTTATCTGTTTCCTTTTGCTGTCTCAATTGCTCTCTAATATCTCTGTTGGATTGCAAGAGTTCTAACAATCTTGAATGAATGTCATCATTTTTCTGTTCTAACATATCCAGTGCATGATTTAGTTCATCCAGTTTAGAATCCAATAAATCATATTCTGTAATAACAAGAACTTTTAGTGTTTTAAATTAATACTAATATTTAATTCATCACAATAAAATTCTATTATTTTCTTTGTTCAGATTGTATTTAGTTGTTAGCCCTAATGGCTTTTACAAGGTAACAGGAAGGAACTAATTCTATTATGTATTAAATTCCTTATATTAGTGCATACACTCCATACTTACATTATACAACTATCATCTTTAATTTCTTTAGTGATAAAAACCATCGCAGCAGTCAGTACCAGAGCTATTTTTTACTTTAGATTGGCTCAAGTAAATATGAGTACAAAAATGCAAAGAAAATCTTTGCATGAGAGAACCAAATGGGACATAATATAATTTTGTATTTATATGTATTTAACTGACATCTGATGTTAAATGATGATATAGTCTTTAAGGTTCTGTCTTAGAAGGTTATTAACCTGGTAAGAGATAATTGGCCTGTTAATGGTTTCATAATTATAGGAACACATGTTTTTGCTTGGTAACATGTGTACTGGATAGTCAGTGTAATCATAATCAGAGCTACTCTATGCAATCAAATTAAAAACCTGTGGGGGATAACCTAAGTCACCCACTTAAGTTGACGAAGCTACGCTGAAGTGGCAATGGATGGTACACATAGTTTGAAGGACTTTAGAGCCTGAACGTGCTAGAAACGTGACCCTATATTGGGAAGTGCAGTGTAGAAATCCCACAAGATAGACCGACGATGTCAGGCAGACCACCGATACTCGCTGCAGTCAAGCAGCCTTGTGGGCGTCATCAGGTTAGTCCTATGTCTAGGAATAGACGTCCATTGGTTGAAGCGATACACAAACACTTCAATAACTGATTAACAATGACCAGATAACTTGATGTTAACACTAGCAGGAATATTATTACTAGAAGTTTTGCATGTGCAAAGATTGACGTACTTACCTTCACGAGCAATCTCATTTTGTTCTTCATTTTCTATATTGTTAGTAACATCTTCATTATCGGGTTTATTGTCGTCTGTTCCAGCCATTATGAAATTTTTAATATGATTGTTATCACTTAATAATATAGTAATTTACCAGGTAAGCTCTAGTCGGAGAAATATATTTGAGACTTAAGTCAGTGTCAGTAGACAATATGACTTATTGAGTTACTACTACAATTGATATATTTTAAAACCTTACAGGTCTTAATTCCATATATATCACATTAACTTCGTCCTATTGACATTTTTTCGTATTGAAAAAGTAAGAAAAAAAGCTAATATTTCATAACACATCGGTTAAGTTCACTAAGTATTACGATACAATAAAAATTTGAATCGATATTAACAATAGTCATTTTGAATAAAATTCAGGACAATGCAGCTTCGTTATTTTGCTTTCTAAAATAAACTTATTAATTTGGTAGAATCAACCGAAATAAAATAAATCAAAGTTGTAGTTTTACTATAACTTAAATTCCGTTTCCATAACCTCGATTACAAATAATTGATATTTAGAAAAATAAACACATCCCTAGCTAGTCATAGATAATGTAAACTTTTGTCAAGTGACTTTTCAATTGATAAATAAAGCTTGTGTTTTTAAAGTATTTATATTACCGCCATAGATATAATACGGAATGATCTAGGCGAAACCATAAAAATACGATATTGAAATTATAGTTATACTATTATTGGATTTTTCATATTATACTTATAATATAAAGAAATTGATACATACATAATTTATTAAAGCATATTTTACAAAATCTTACAAAAAATATGTTTAAAATGTCGAAACCACAATAAATGTAGGTATGAAAGCTTATCGTAGCTTTGTTCTTTTAACAACTCTTTGAAAACCCTTTTCTTCCAAATTTTTAATTTATAATTTTTATTACTTTGTTAATAATTTCGAGTACTGTTTTCCCATTACTAATTACGTTTTTGAAGAAAGTTATACATAAAAATTATCATTTTGAGAATCGCGTATACTGTAAACTTAATATTTAAATTATGTGAAATCCATGTATCCGTTTATATCGATACATATATGTATATTATATATACATAAACTATTACAAAAGTTACTAAGTAAAAACGCCGAGTAACAGTGTATTACAGTCCCACAATTGGACATAGGTATCTTCACTGACAGCAAAAAGCGTTTTATGGTCAGACCTATCACGCTGTTCCACTGTAAGTTGGTAGATTTTCCCAGAATTACTCTTGGGATATATAGAATTCCTCACGTAGTCAAAACGTCGTTATATCGTCGTCGTATTCATTCTTAACCCATACATACTTTCTTTTAAATCAGTCAAACAGTTATCCATGAATATGTTGAACAGCCATGGTGACGCAACACATCCCTGTCGAACACCTCTTTCGACAGGAAACCACTCCGTGTACGCCCCGTTTATTCAGACACAAGCACTAGAACCCTCACAGAGAGACTTTAATGCTTGAATCAGATTACCTATCACCTCATACGTAGATAACGTTGACCACAAGTCATTCCATACCACTCGATCATAGGCCTTTTCTAAATCTACGAAAGCGCAATAAACATTTTTCAGTTATGCAGCGTAAAGAAAAGACCTGATCCGTACATCCCATTCCTCTTCTAAATCCCGCTTTTGCACGTTCCATATTTTCTCATAAGTTTCATTAATCAGCCTTTCAATCAATATCTTTGCATACAATTTCCCGACGACACTAAGAAGGCTGGTACCGCGGTAATTTTTGCACTCCTGCTGTGACCCTTTTCCTTTATATAGAGGGACAATGACTTCTTAGCTTACCCATATTCAGGAGTCAGGACTGCATTTAACTCCATTTATTTTACCATTTAAAAGTGTAAGCGTGTATATATATATATAATAAAATTATATACATGCAATATTGGATACAGATTATGTATAGTTTACAACTAAATTTGTTTGACTTCAAACCAGTGTACTCTGTGACTAATTTTAACTAAAACTCGAACAACAAAGGTGTAATTAAATTTAGTTAAAATTATAAAATTGTATTGTAAGTAATTCTTGTTTTTCTTGTGTTACGTTGAAGTATGTGAATATTTTTGCAAATTTACGCCCGTTGTAAAGCAACAGTATACATAGTATCGCCGTAACGACAGAAATATAGTCATCATTGTGTAAAAGTGATGGGTTTCTGATTGAGACGTCAACCTTGTTCCAGTCATCAGCGGAGGAAGCTCGAAATTTTATAAACAAAGGCTTCATTTCTGCGAATATATTTATTATTTTTTCTGATATTGTAAAAAACCGTAAGATACTTTATATATTTGTGTTATTTATTAATATTCATTAGGTATCTAATCCTTTGTGCACAAGTGTTTAATTCCAAAAATCAATGTTATTTGTATGTAAAAACGATATTCATTTCCAATTTCATTTCAGCAAAATGTCTTCTGGGCCGTATAATTATTCGTATATTTTCAAATATATTATAATTGGTGATATGGGAGTGGGTAAATCATGCCTCTTACATCAGTTTACAGAGAAAAAATGTGAGTTTGTGAAAGTACAGAAGTGCAGTTGGGTGATTTAGTTTTTTTATTCTATTTACTTCATTCAACAATAGAACTGGAATTTTTGGATATATTTTGCTTGTCTAAATATCTTGTACAATAAATGTTGTCTTATTAATGTTTTATTTTTTGTAGCGTCATTTTACTTAAATTAAACTTTTTGTTTTGTTTACAGTAATAATTTGCTTTTTATGCTATATCAATGTTCCTATATTTTGTACCTAGGGTGATAATTTTTTTCTTGTGGATATTTAATGATGTTGTTAATAAAACAATTTATATAAGTAATAACTTTACATGCTCCATTGACAATTTTGAAGCAAGAACATTTATTCAATTAAAAATATATTAGTTTCATTTCATTGTCTATATTTTTAAAAATACAACTGAATTTGACATGTCTTGTTACAGAAAAAAAAATCCTGTCAATAAATATGTTTTTATTTTTAAGTTACATTTTAAGGTTTAGGTTTGATGTGTGTGTAAAGTTTTTATTATTTTAAAATTATAGTTATGGCTGACTGTCCTCACACCATAGGAGTGGAATTTGGTACTCGAATAATTGAAGTTGCTGGGCAGAAAATAAAGCTACAAATTTGGGATACAGCTGGTCAAGAACGGTTTAGAGCTGTTACACGTTCCTATTACAGAGGTGCAGCAGGGGCTCTTATGGTTTATGACATTACAAGAAGGTACTCCTTTAAAATTGTCATATTAAAGTTGACCCTTAATGAGCAAAATAAAAACAATTTACACTTCTTACTTGTCCATTAAAAGCTTTACTTTTAATTAGGTATAGGTCTGAATTAACAGGAGGCTTCATTAGGGTTAAGGGATATCCTCATGATTATATTGAACATATGGTCAAAGGATCTTGCCATCCCTCCAGTTGATGTTGCAATTATCAATCTCAGTTACCACTTTTTTTATTGTTGACATTTTAGTACTTGACAGTAATCTCACCTGATGGTAAGTGAAGATTCAGTCTAAGATGGAAGCATGCTAATCTGTTAAGAGGCGATATACCTCTTATGGTTTCTACTCAGCATCATACTGGAACATGTACAAATCTCTTTCTTTGGTTGCACAATTGTTGCTGGTACCTACTTATATCTCGTATTTATTAATAAACATTCACATTTTTTACTAATAATTTTCATATATATAATGTAAATAGATTTCTTTGTCGTGTATGTTATAGTGTAATTTGTTTCAACATACTAATAGTAAAAAATGTTCACATAATAAATATAAACACAATATTTGTTGTTGTTCTTCTCGCTTCAACTGAAGAACACCCACTGTTGGACGTTGATCTCGCTTAATGATGCCTACCATATTAAAACATTTTCGTTGTTTCTTATGAACCTGGAGTTATTTCACTATGGGTCTTTCTGATAGTACTACACTCCCAATTTCTCTTTACCCTTTCATTAATTAGTAGGTGCAAAAAAATGCAGATATATTTATAAATTGTTTATATGCATTGTGTAAACTTTCATATACATGTCTTAAAAAGCTGCTGTATTGCTATTTTATATGACTAATTGGCAAGCTACTTAATGTTATTAGGTACACTATGCCTAAATCTTTGGCCCCAGCATTGATTAAAGAGTAAAAATAATTTTAGAAATACCTATTTTGATTAAATATTTTTATATGTTTATTTTAAATTGAGGATCATATTCAATGTCATATTTTTAAAATGCTTTTATATCAATATAAACAACAGCTAAAAATAAATACTACAATAACAAGTGTTTATTTCAAAAAATAAATCATGAAATAATTTATGTACATACAGGTATTTAATTAGAATGGGTCAGCTTTTTATAAGTCATTAATAACTTGATTTATTTTTCACATTCTTTTGAGAGATTGTAATTTTAATATACTATGGAAAATTTGAACAATAGCAGATAACAGCTGTTAAAAGGCAGATGTGATTGCATGTCCTCAAAATGCCAACTTAAAATTCAGAACAAATTTATGTAAACACAAAACTGAAAGTATATAAATTTATTGCTGTATATATGTCTCAGTTAAAAGAATACATATATAATATAATTATATTTCTCTATTATCTACTATAAAATGATTATATAATTGTCGTAGTAAAATTGTGTATAACACAAACATCCAAATATATATGCAGTTATATATATTGCGGAGTTCACTTCGCCATTGACGACATCATTCTTAGCTGCCTGCCGAGAAGTCAGGTTCAAGGGTGCTTGTGCACAACTTTCCAACGTCAAATATTGTACGTATATTGTTTAAAAAGCCTGTTGATACGTATCCTTGCATGGCAAGAGGCAACGCAGGATGCAGCATTTGACAGCGCACCCGCCGCGTGCTTGCGATCGCGCCACCAGAAGCAACGATGCCGCAGCGATACGACTATGTTTCGCACGCACATTGCCACTCGTCGCATCGCCGCGATAATATCGTCGTGTGGAGACGCCTTCATAGAGAATATATTGAAATACGTGGCGGGACCGATTATATCGTCGCGATTCTCTCGTTGGTGGAGGCAGCCCCTTAGAGGATAGTAATTTTATAATATACATTTGACATTGCTAGTATATTATAAATTACTACCCGTAACGTAGATACCGATCTCGTGGCAGTGGAAAGTCTACTATGTCTATACATTTATTTTTGTTAACATAAAAGTTTTATTTCACCTACACACACTTACATTATTAACCTAATCTATATACAGATTTTACTTTACAACGAATATACATCGAACTAATACATTTTAAATTTCGTAACCATCATTTGGATAGAATGTCCGACATTATTTAAAAATACTATACAGGTATTGAAAAATTCTTGATTTCAAGAATGAAAATAATTTTTCAATCGCTCTAGTAATTTGTAGATTGATAAAAATAAAAACAATATATGTATATCAGTTAGTATCATTGGTATCCTTGGAATACGAGCTAACACTTGGTATAAGCCTCCCGCAGGACCCGTTTTAGGGGTCGCTACAATTTTCTTTGGATTGGACATTTTTGAATTCGTTATATCTTTTGAATGGCATGTCAGATTTTAATAATTAAAAAAAAATTTTTTACAGATATTGAAACGGTCTTTCATAAAATTTAATAGGATAAGGATTAATACAAAGGTATAAATAATTTAGTTTGATTATTGTCGGCACTTTTATAAACTTTAAAAATACAAAAAGGAAGTTATAGTAGCTTAACTACAGTAGTTGGACATATGGTATCACGGACTTATTTTTACTTCTTGTTCTATCATCAATAGTTTCCCCAGCCCATGCGATGACTAGTTTTTTATGAACAATTTTTCACACCTTGGGTTATATTATTGCATTTTTATTAGGGATCCCTATTTTTATGAGAAAGTAATAAAGCCTATGTCGCTTAGTGAAAATGCAGCTTTCTAATGATGAAAAAACTAATAAAATTGGTCTAGTAGTTTTTGTGTCAAAATGTTACCAACATACAACAGCACAAATGTTTTCTCTTTATAATATTAGTTAAGACGAGGCAATTAGAGATATTATATACTTAGATTTGAAACTTGCTATGTGAGAAGCCATGTATTTATATTTATAATTTTTTTCTTCTGGGGATTACTTAGAATTATTCGCACGTAATTGAATTTTGCTGCCTTTTCGTCATCATTTGTGGATTTGCCAATAATCACTACGCTTGGCGCGTCATAGCCGGGTTGGTGATCGCAGTGCTGGCCCTCTCGCACCGATAACGCTGTTGCCCGTTATCGGTCTGTGACATTTTGGTCAGCGGGGAATGGATATACCGCCATTTATCGGTATGGGAGTAAGATAGGAAGCTTGATATATAGGATAAGAGGAGTTTACGGGAGCATTAAGGTTAGGTATAGGACATTATTGCCGCGGAGAGGAGAGTGGAGAGCGGTAGTAATGGCTCGAGGCACCCGGGGTCGCTTACCCGCATGCTTAGTAACCGGACAGATTCTCTGATTATGCACCCTCTAGGTTTACGATTGAAGCTTAGTTTAAATGGTCGCAAGACAGAGTTTAATAATATTATATTAATCTCGAAATACACCTAAAGAGACAGTGTAAAAAATCGTTGCTAACAATGTATTGTAATTTGATATATATTATTTATTTTAGGTCAACATATAATCATCTAAGTAGTTGGCTAACAGATACTCGTAATCTGACAAATCCCAGCACTGTAATATTTCTTATTGGAAATAAGTCGGACTTAGATGGTCAACGAGATGTTACTTATGAGGAAGCCAAACAGTTTGCGGACGAGAATGGACTTATGTTTGTTGAAGCTAGTGCTAAAACGTGAGTTTAACAAGAATGCTAAGTTATCAATATAACATTTGAATTCTTTATTTCTTAAGCTTGATTGAGAGAATTTCTTTCCGCTTTAGCAGATAATTCTCAGGTTGTGCAGTGCCTATACTGTAAATACCACCATAAATGATATATATATTTGTACAAATCACAGAATATTTTGCAGTACTAATTTAATATTTGGTCATAACCGCGTTTTGTAATTCGTATGTCATGGCTCTATAATTCTTAATTCTAGTGAACTGTTGAAAGAGTTGGTTACCAAAATCCGAGTTCTACTAGAATTCTTTTTCGCGTTGCTTATGCCCACGAAATCTAAGAAATATATATGAATCTACATAAAAATTTGACGCTGAGTCACAATAGGGGCAATATGTTTAGACCGGGTTCCAAATATGCCCGGGACTATATTTAATTAAATTAGTTTTATTTAAATTTTGTGAATAATAACTTTTGCTAGTACTGGAAATAAACTATACTTCAAAGAATTTTATGTAAAGAACTTAAAAATTTACGGTTACCGTTGCGCACCTTCCCCGTTTCTACTACTATATGCACCGATAGTTAAGAACCTGTGCAGTTGAAGTTTACGCAATAGCTTTAATTACAACAATTGGTTTTCAATATCTTTTTCTAATAAATTCAAATCAAAACTTCATAGGAAAAATATTTGTGATCTAGTACGATGGTTTTTTTTGAAACCATGAGAGGTAAATTACCTGTTACCAGAAGAGCGGGCTCCCATCTTAGACTGAATCTTTATTTACCATCAGGTTTGATCATAGTCAAGCGCTATTCTGTCACCAATAAACAATATTATCATTAAGTACTAATCTGTCAACAATAAAATAAAGAGATAATTAATATATCTTAGAATTTGTGGCCATAAGCAATGCAATTAAGAATTCCAGTGCAGTTGGATTTTGGTTTACAGTTCACTGTAATTGAGAATTATAGAACCATGACGTACGCATTTGAGAACGCAGTTATGACTAACAACTTAGTTCATATAAACTCTGGATGATCTTAACACTATGCTCGATGAACTCAAAAAGCTTCTCAACAGGTGGGTCTAAAAATGAACATGGATAAGACGAAAGTTATGTCCAATATCCATGTTCTGCTCCACCCAGTCATCGTTGGGAACTCAGCGCTCGAAATTTTTGAAGAGTATATGTACCTGGGGCATATAGTCTAGCTAAGTAGGTCCGATTTCGAGAAAGAGGTCAACCGCCGGTTTCAACTCGGTTGAGCAGTGTTCGGAAAGCTATGTAAGATCTTTTCGTCCAATATCCCTCAGTGCCAGAAGACCAAAGTCTTCGAACAGTGCGTGTTTCCAGTGATCACCACTATAGGCCATATTCGAAAGCTCAAAGTCACACAGCGTGCGATGGCGAGGACTATGCTTGGAGTTTCTCTACGCGATCAAATCAGAAATTAGGAGATCCGTGGAAGAACCAAAACTAGTGACATAGCCCTAAGACTCATGAAGCTGAAATGGCAATGGGTGGGGCACATAGTCCGACGAACCGATGGACGTTGGGGCCCGAAGGTGCTAGAATGGCGACCCCGCACTGGACGACATAGTGTAGGCAGACCTCCAACAAGGTATATCGACGGTATAAGAAGGGTCGCCGGTAGCCGCTGGAGCCAGGCGGCACAAGATTGGGCACAGTGGCCATCATTAGGTGAGACCTTTGTCCAGCAGTGGACGTCCATCGATTGAAGTGAGTGAGTGAAAAATACATTGGTTCGTTAATATGTTTGCACGCAATAAAAAGAGAAATTATTTAGCCTGAATTTTAAAGTATAATTGGTTTTAGGGGACAAAATGTCGAGGAAGCTTTTCTAGAGACTGCAAAGAAAATATATCAGAGCATTCAGGACGGGCGTCTAGATCTCAACGCTGCCGAATCGGGGGTGCAACACAAACCTGCATCGCCGGGCCGCCCGCTCGCCGCGCCCCCCGCAGCCCGTGACAACTGCGCCTGCTAGCCGCGCCCCTCCACATAGTAGCCGCGGCAAGCATTCATTATATGTTACAAATAGTGGCAAATTCATTCAAACTTTACGCACCTTTTGTCCCTGTGGACTATTATAAATTTACGCATTCCTCCTTCCTTCCATTCCTCCACAATCTTATCTCCGGCCAATAATATAAAGGGCCTTTGAATAACACTTCCTTTTTTACATTGTAATAAAATAAAGAATATGCTGGATGTTGAGATGCCATGCATAAAGAATATATCGACGTTCGAAAGCCAACAAGTATTTGTTCACCAGAATAGACAAATTCTTCATTAAAATAAAACACAAAATATTATAACTTCCCTATTCATCGACTATAATTATTATTTTTGGGCACTATTACAATATTTTGCCAGCGTAGATATATACATCCTGATAAGTATCCAATTTTCTATCATTCTACTACAAAACCCAGATAAAATTGGACACATGCCATATTGGCTTTAAGGTACACTGTAATATGAGGCATATTCACATAAAGTTGCGACTTCCTAAAAAAGATTATCAACAGAAAAAACCTTCGATAGAAAGATTATGACGACCGAAAATGTGCGAAATACCCGGAACGTTGACTGATCACCATGTAGCTGCTTTTTGTCAGTCTGGTGAAAGATATAGGTTCAACGATAAGACGGCCATCAAATACCAAAAGAGGCCATAAGCGCCTACTGATGATAGGCGTGGTTTCTTGTTCCGAGAAGTCGCGGGTTCGATTCATAGTAGGGCACCACTAAGTTTCCCTTTTCAAAAAGAAACTTACATGCTAGATTGTTCCATCTTATCTATCGTTGTGCTTTCCTGTGAAGTAAAACGTCGAGAGGAAATCTGCATATCCCGGGAGTCATTCACTGGTATTGGTAGCCTACCAACCCGCATTGGAGCAGCCTGGTGGGTCCATACTCTACAAACCCGCTCACCTATGAGTGATTAACAATGCTCAGTGGAATTCTTGTCTTTCGCTAGCGAATATCACTTTGGCACCCTGGTTGAAGGTAAATTATGGGTTCTACGTGAGAGGATTTCTTGGCCTCCTTCGTAATAAAAGGAACATTGCGATATTAGCCCTTTTATCCTTATAACGGAATAACCTAAACCCTAGCAATGGACAATTATAAGTGCTTTTATTATTTTAAAGCATGGTGTGTAAGGTTTGAGTATATTTGTAACAGAATATGAATCTTGCCACCTCTAATTCACAGTGACGTGCTCGGACGTAGGCAAAATGTTTCAACCTCGATATTTTTATGTTGTATAAATTGCTGCTTAAAGGCACTACAGTTGCATGTCTCTAAAATATACAGATTATCGGATTAGTACAATTATGCAATAATCCCGGCTTTAATACAAAAGTGTCATATCTCTAGTATATACTCGTTCAACTCTTGATTTAATACCATATTAACAACAATTAATGGAATTTATCCAAGGAGTTTAAACAATAACATAATGTTTGTTAAATGATTTCTCACTTTCGAATTTAAGTAGTGTTATTACATTATTATTGCAGCTCTCAAAACAACCCAACAATCATTAGGTACTATAGTAGCTTAATATACTAAAATCATTTCTGAAATTAAAACCTGGTAAGAAATTATATATACATTGTAATTATTGTCTAATATCCTTGTGAGCATTCCATGTACATCTTAATAGTTTTATAAATAAAATTGTACATTTTCTTATTGCAATATATTCTGATTTGAGCAGACAAGAGATATGACAATTTTCTATAAAGCTGAAAGATTTCTACTTAATCTTAATTTAGTGAATGTTAGTATTAAGAATTGACACCATTTACTAAATGAAACATTAGTATGAACTGAGATCAATTAAACAATCTATGTACTTTTCTGTAAAATTTAATTTATCGACAATAAATAAATTACTACCTATTTGGACTTGGAATGTTTCAATGCGAGTTGTTAAGAAAGCAAATACTTAAAATGATTACTTCAGTTTTAATTAGTATTAATTTAATTGGTTAATTGTAGTAATATAGTTAATCTGAGCACGTCACCCACTACACAGTGCCGGTAAATCTGGGCCATTTCTAACATAATCAGCTACATCGTCATGCGTTTCAAACATCAAAATATGAGTTATTTTCATTTTATCTCTTTTCATTCATTAAACCCAGCGGTAATGCGGCGCCTGATACTTAAGAACTGTATGCGCTTAAAACTTTTTGTTATTATTGTAGTGGCGTAGCTAGATACACAATGGCCTCGAGACAAAAAAAAATAGGACCCTAATTAAACTTTAAAATCGTTTGTTCCATATTCGTCGTGTTCGAATTTGACGTGCTGCAGATTAATCGTACTCGTATATTTATAAACCAGTCTAAAAATACAGAGGAGATTCCCCTGTAGTTTTTTTTTAATAAGTTAAAGTTGTGTTCCTGGAATCTGTTTTATCTTTATTCCGAATGTTTGATAAACGATAAATTGAAAAAGTGAAAATTGTTCAATTTATCGTTTGTAAATCCGATCAGATTAGAGACGCCACTAAGTTTCTATAACTGACATAAATGTCGTGTCCTTGATTTAATTATATGATATTATCAAATATATTATATAAACTATACCCCCCATATGGCACTAGAGTAAGGATAATCATATCAGCTACAGTCTATATAATAAAGAAAAATAACCATTAATAATTATTAATGTTATAGTATGAAATAAAAAGCAATAGCTTTAAAAGATTAATATTTTTTTTTATTGGGCTTTTTTCTGTATCATGTTACCCACTTGGCTAGTTCAGTATGAACCTTTTGTATCTTCTGTATAGTATCAACAAGAAAGCATTAAATGTATTAAAGAAATGAGTCCCAATTTTACCGGCAGCACACGTATATAAATAAATATTAGTAAATAAATGTTGTAATAGTCCTCATCGAAAATGATTTTGACACTTCTCGAGGTCGAGGTTTACTAGATGTGATGCTTCGGCCTGACCTGTATATATGTATGTCTGTGTGCTATTTGTTAAATATTTATATTTTGATTATATTCTGCAATTTATTGTCTACGCTATTGTTTTATCACTGCATGGTTGCACACTTTAATCTCATTTACATTCCACATTTAATTGGGGTTTTTGGAAGCAATTAGTTAAGCGACACATTTTTGTTATAACAATAATTTACTTAAAAATGTTTTTATAAACTTGGAGAAGTTTGAGATAACAGCTACCGAAAAAATATATTAAATATGGTTTTTTTAATTTAATTTATACTTTTACATAAAGAGCTTGGCAAAAATATCATACACTGCAAAAAAAAAAGGTTGAGTCACCTGTCATGTTGCCTTATTATAGCTATCTTTAATTTAAACCTAACATTACAAACATTTTTAAATTTTTTCTGGTGTTTAGGACTTGACGTAGAAAATAATTTAAAATACGTATCTATTAAAAAAGAAATCTTGATTTATCTCAAGCTTCTACTAATATATAATATATATAAACACGTAAGATAAATAGATTTAATGTTTAAATTAATAAAATTATAAAATGCTAGAGACAATTAGAGGTATAACATGTTATTTTTCAATACTACAATAATAATTGATTGCGCCTAATTTTTTTACTGGAAACCGATATTGATTTGTCCTCATCTGCCATGAGTTTTAATTACTATGCCTATTAGTCATTTATTTCAAACCAAAAATTAAAAATTAATTGAACTGTCTTTTTTTCGAGTACTCTCTATGTGTGATTGTTTCCTATAAATATATTATGTATAATATGTAACCAAAATGAATAGATATTTTAATGATGTATTATTTTCTTGTATTTAATTAAGTTACATGTATAATTTTCACTTTAGGTGTTTTATTTTTCTCAGTTTTAATTGGAAACTTCATTAGAAAAATTTAATATTTTTGTAATTTCGTGACACATTTGACACCACTACATTTTGTAGCTGTTATTCGAAGAGATAAATACAGTGTGCATAAATATTTACATTAAAAAAAGGAAAGAATACTAAAATATCGTTAGTATAATTGTTATAAAGGCTAATTCTAAGTGTTATAATCTTGATTATTTGTTTTATTTTCATGCCCATTTATGATCCAATTTTTTTTTAGTACAACCAAGCGACATAAAACACAATAGATAGCTTTTATGATTTATTTTAACTATCGGTCAATGTTCTGTTTATTAAATAAAAGAACCTTGCGAATCTCTCATTGAATTTATATGATTTGTCGACAATTTTATTTTGCGATTAAACAACGCGTAAATGCATCTTGCAAACAACACCTCCATATCTATACCTCATATCCAGATTCTGCTGCAAAATTCCTTTATTTTTTTTAAAGCTAGCAATCAGTGTATATATATGTTACACTTGGTATGGTGGACTTGATATATGGTATAGACTTGAATTCGTAACACAGACGCAGATGTGCATGATAGCTGACGTGATTAGTTTTCAAAGCACTAGCAGTAATTATAATTACATTATTACTGCGATATAGTTATACAAACTAAGTCTTGCTTGTCCAGTTGAGAATAAACTAAATCAAACTAGCAACATGATAATTTAGATAGAAAATGACAAAACAAAATCAAAGTTGAATTAAGTATAATTGTACGATAATATTGTGCGTTTATTAGGTTTAAATTAGTGCGATCAGGTCGTAGTAAGCTCTTGAAAAAATAATACAATTTTTTACCATATTTGTTGATTTTAAAGTAAATCAATTTCAAAAAAATACAATTAAAAAAATATCGCTGACAGTACAATAAAATAAATTATTAATAACAATTCCTATATTTTTTAAATGAAAGGATTTATCTATGTTTGGTGTTGCGCTTCGTTATTGTAATGGTCATAAGGTGAATAGGAGGATTTTATCAGTACTAATAAAATCATGGGTCTCATTCGAAAGCTCAGAATCACTCAGCGTGCGATGGCGAGGACTATGCTCGGAGTTTCTCTACGCGGTCAAATCAGAAATGAGGAGATCCGTAGCAGAACCAAAGTCACCGACATAGCCCTACGAATCGCGAACTTGAAGTGGCAATGGGCGGGGCACATAGTCCGACGGACCGATGGACGTTGGGGTCCGAAGGTGCTGGAGTGGCGACCCCGCACCGGGCGGCGCAGTGTAGGGAGACCCCCCACAAGGTGGACCGACGACATAAAGAGGGTCGCCGGTAGCCGCTGGAGCCAGGCGGCGCAAGATCGGGCCTTGTGGACATCATTACGTGAGACCTATGTCCAGCAGTGGACGTCCATCGGTTGAAGCGACGACGAATAAAATCATAAAAAATACCTTCGCCCACATATCGCACACTAACTATTGTAAAGATTCGATCCATTTCTTTTAGAACAAAGTTCAATTCTTTTATAACTCAATTTAATACAAAGTTTTATTATGCTACGACTTATAAGCACTACACTTCAAGAGATATTTTCTTACATATTCAGTGTTTTCGTAATTGTATCTACGCAGCATGGTAGTAGATATTCATTATACTTTCGCTGTGGGTGATGAATGATGAAGAAATATTGTTTCTTAATAGTCCCACCCGCAAAGATTTTTAAATTATTTGGTACGACTTAAAATAGGCGCATGGGGGGTGAAAATACTTAGTATAGATGTGATATGCTAATAGATATTTTAGTATGGCAACGCATTCAAACGAGTTGTTATTTATTTTGTTAAGATTAATTATTATTTTTAATTTTAAATTATATAGAAATTTATGTTAACATCTCACTGGAGTAATATTTTTTTAATTAAAAATGAAATGATATACTTACATCTTATAATATTATGAAATGCTAAGAAAATAAAATGTACGGTTATATATTTATCTTATCCTATGTCAACACAACATTAAATATATATCTATTAAAAGACAATATTACGCCAACGCTGTGAAAGAACATGTTTATTAGGACAGAATATTACGTCTATCGTTACCATTGAACGACTTGCGTAAAAGTCCGGCACACTGAGAGCGATATTGTAGAAATGGACCTGCAGCGAGAGGCTTAATTGCCAGTAGAATAAGCTGATATACATAATAATGTACAATGGATTGTCACAGACAAGTTAGTGCAATAAAATATGAGTAATCAATTTCTTATTAAAGTATATTGCTACCCTAAAATGGATTAAACTGTACACATATTTAAAACAAACTTATTAAGCGGACAACGATATCAGAACACGTTGGTTACGAGCTTTGTTACAGTGACTCCATAAGCGTTTTTGATTTTGTGTTATAGTATGCAGCTGTCGTAAGATTTGGTGCATGCTGCTAATTAGGCAAAATATAAAAAAAAATAGGCCGCGCCTTTCATCAGTGCGTAAGGAGTTAAAATAATATTGGCGACAGTATCACAATAATGAGAGTATTCATTATAATTTTTCAAAATAGTTTTTATAGAAATATGAAGAAACTTTGGACTAATTATTAGTTACCTAAAATGTAATCCATGTTATTTCGGTTGAAGAGTCTATACAATCTGTTTTACCAGTCTATAAAAGTTGTGACCTTATTTTCTATTACTCTAGAAACTTCTGTTCTTATATTGTATAAATTTAAGAAGATATCATATCAAGAAGTTTGATTTCAGTTATTTTAAATTCTTATAAGTATTATTTATGTATGTAATATACTAAGTTTTTAATCATTTTACAATAGGGCAATAATTAGGTTCCTGTATTTCTTATTGTTTTTTAAATAATATTACATTAAGTTGAAAATTTAAATCGTAGTTACATTAATCGAGCAATTGTTAATTATGTTATTTTTTATCATAAACTGAAATTATTTATTGCTAATAAATTTTTATTTGAATATATCATATAATAGACTATTAACTACGGTCTTTCATTTTCTTTTTGATCTAAATTTTAAATGACCAGGTAGTAAGTAGTTATTTTGTTAAGATCAATCTATTAATAAGTTTAAAATCAATTAAATAATAGATATATCTTAATATTTGGGAATGACAGGAAAAAACATTATAAAAAAAATGTACTTTTATTTACATAAAATTATAAATTTTTCTGCATATCACAATATATAACAGTTCAGTTCCAGTTGTGGTTATATAATATTCAATCGATTAACTTGTATTAATTTGTAAATTAAATATGCTATATTGATTAATATCTGTTTATAATTTATGTGAGTGTAAACATGTGAGATATAACATTTTGTATTCAATAATCATTATATAATTCAATATGTGTATATATAAATACTCATACAAACATATAGTACAAAAAAGTATTTTATTTTACACGGTTTAAGTTTCGAAACTATTATCTCATACCAAAAAAATATAATTGTGTTGAAAGTCAAATTTTTAAATTACTGAGTAAAATCTACATTACCCTATTTCGTTAACATAAAATACAATCTACGATAATAATAACAATTATGTATAGAACTATAAATTATTACTTCAATTGTGATTTACATTACCAAAAATAAATATATATCAAAAACCGTTGCGGATATACATCCTCACAGATAAGCTCAATACTTATTTATTTTTATCCGTCGTAAATATTTTGTTGATATGAGGCAATTATTTTGAAAACCTCCAGTAACGTTTAAGAACATAGCGTGTACGCGTTACAACTTGGAGCGTGTAGTTTTCATTAATATATCATGCATATCCTGTAGGGAATCCTCTAAGGCCGCGCGATATCGTGTGGTAGCAGTGTCGGGATGTGACGTAAAAGCAGACGTGGCAAAATTGACGTCATTATCACGCGGGTTATAGCACGTGGCGTAGCCGTTTGCCACTAGTGGGCCGTAGCACATGAAACCATCGCATTTACATGCCACCTTAAAAGAGAAAACATTAAGCGAAATTTATTAATAATATTCCACGACTGAGCATAGAAATGCCTGAGACGGCCTGTAAGCAGCTATGGGACATTGACCCTTCCAGCTCTAAGTATCAAAAAATTACGCATAATTCGAAAAGGGGTACCAAAAGAGTCCATTATATTTATATGGAAATGTGAAGCGTAAACGGAGCTTCACGCATATACCGTTGCAGTTTAAATTATAAGGCGACTGAGCGATATACATACGCGTAAAAATCGGCGAAAACGAAAACGGTATCGTACATTTGACTACCTTCCATAAGGTGGTACAGCGTTTCTTTGACTGTGATAAATAACACGTAGCAAATATTATTTCATTGCCTCATTGGTCTAGTGGTTAGCATGTTCGACTACAGACATGAGGTCCTGGGTTCGAGTCCCGGGTCGGGCCATTTCGAAATCGATATTAAGTTTTCTATTAAGATGTTCTCAATATACGAGGTGTGTTCAAAAAGTATCGCGAATTTTGTGTTTTTTCAAAAATTATTTATTTACTTATGAATATCTATTTTGTCCCCTTCAAAGTAATCCCCATGAGATATTATAAACTTGTGCCAACGGTTTTTCCAATCTTCGAAGCACTTCAAAAAATCATTTTTTTTTATCTTGTTCAGCTCCTCCTTCGATGCCGTCTTTATCTCGTCAAGAGAAGAGTAACGTCGTCCTTTCATGGGCCTCTTCAGTTTAGGGAACAAGAAAAAGTCACAGGGGGCCAGATCTGGGGAATACGGTGGCTGCGGCATCATTAGTGTGTTGTTTTTGGCCAAAAAGTCGCGCACAAGCAACGATGTGTGAGCAGGGGCGTTATCGTGGTGCAAAAGCCAATTTTTGTTCTTCCACAAATCCGGGCGTTTCTGGCGGATTGCTTCGCGCAAATTGCGCATAACTTGCAGGTAATATTCCTTATTGACCGTTCTTCCCTGTGGCAAGAACTCATGATGCACCACGCCCCTGCAATCAAAGAAAACTGTCAGCAAAACTTTCACATTCGATCGAACTTGGCGCGCTTTTTTCGGTCTTGGTTCGTGCGGCAGCTTCCATTGAGATGATTGAGCTTTGGTTTCCACGTCATAACCATAAACCCACGATTCGTCACCAGTTATGACCCTCTGGAGCAAATTTGGGTCGTCGCGGACAGAGTTTAACATCTCATTAGCAATGTTCATGCGATGCTGTTTTTGGTCACAATTGAGCAATTTTGGTACGAATTTCGCGGCGACCCGTCTCATGCCCAAATCATTGATAAAAATCGAATGGCACGAGCCAATCGATATGTTTAGGTCCTCAGCAACTTCTCTAACGGTGATTCGACGATTGGCCAATACCATTTTCTCCACTTCATTAATTTTTTCGTCTGTTGTTGAAGTGCTCGGGCGTCCGGCACGCTCTTCGTCGTTCACATCTTCTCGGCCTTCTGAGAACATTTTGTACCACCGATAAACGTTGCTTCGGTCCAAGGTAGCTTCTCCGTATGCCACAGTCAACATTCGGAATGCATCCGCGCACTTAATTTCGTTTTTCACACAAAATTTGATACAGGTTCTTTGATCCATTTTTTTGAATAGGTAAAAATCGAAGACGATCCAAAACACGTGCAAGCAAAGCAGCTGTCAACAATTAAATGAACATTCAAAATGGCCGAGCTTGTCGGCATAAGTGAGAGACATGAGTACCAACATTACGCCACAAAAAATTCGAATATACGTAACCCGCGAAAATTCAAAATTCGCGATACTTTTTGAACACACCTCGTATGCCCGAAGTTGGAAAAACTTTGGCGGTATGATCCACCCCCGCACGTTAAGCCGTCGGTCCTGCGCATGATCTTTCTCCGCGAGTGTCGGATTGCCGTCATATTTATGCCTGCCAATCCGTAGTGGAGCAGCGTGGTGGGTGTACGCTCTAAAAACCCTCTCTCATATGAGTGAGGAGGCCTGTGCCCAGCAGTGGGACGCTAATGGGCTGCTACTTACTTTAAATATTATTTGGGTTTTTGAATTATAACTTCATATTAATATCATTATTTACCATCAAGCTAACCTGCCAGCAATAACAAAAAAAAAACGAGAAAATATCATTAATTTCTTAACAGAAAAGCCCGATGTCATATTGGCACGATCGGGGATTCGAAGCCATGACCTGCAGTCGAATAAGCTGTCTAAAATAATCTAAAATTATGATTCAAAAATGATAATAACATAACATACCTGACTAGTGGATATTCTCATATGAGCACTTCTAACGTATCCAGGGTCTGAATATAATTTTGGTAACTCTATACCATTTTCGATGGCCGTCAATTTTAAGCCCAGTAGATGTCTGTCCACTCCAAGACCTTGAAGCGCCTGTAAAGTGAAGAAACGGTTTTGAGTCTGTAGTACCACTGTATAAATATAATTTTCATTTCATGTTTCTATGCGATCTATAATATACGTCCCAGAGTCGCTAAGAGAAAAATTTAGAACAGTGAAAAATATGATGTTTCACAGTATGTACATATTTGAAAACTGGTTGTACGTAAACATAACTAACTCCCAGAAGAAATTCTAGAGATATTACTTAATAAATTCAAATGTTTTATTAAAAGAAATTAATTAAAAAATTGTACTGTAATTTAAAAGATTATTGCTTCTATGATAAAAAAGCGTGGGTGTAAATGTGCTGAATAGGCCCACTTGAAGAAATAATTGTTGAAAAATATATGCACAGTAAGGAACCTGACACCCACTGGTGAGAATGAGTACTATATAAACAGATCAGTCGTTTTAAAATACAGTATTTGATAAAGGACATCAGCACTTTCTTTCACGCTATTTACATTCTTAAACAAGTTCATCGCATCTCACTCATAGTTTAATGAGATAAGCACCGAAATTCAAATATAACATGACAGTTTTAATTATTTATTGACGGAAGAATTTTTTTATACGGAAAATGGACAATCAACTTTAAGAATGAACCCTAATGGATTGCTTTAGTGATCTAAATCCATCTACGCATTATCGATTATACGAATCCGCTACATTGGTTAGATAGTTCCAAAGTCTATTATATATTTATTAAGTGACATATTACATTATACAAGATTCTAGTGTGAGCCCCGAGAGAAGCACAAATTAATCAAGCGACGAAAGTGTTAATAGAAGTCTACACCTTGTAGTGATGTGATCCAGTATCATAAAAACTTAAAAAAAACGGTTTTAGTACAAAGCAATAAATATTTGATTTTATTAAAAAACCGAAGTTTCTGTACGGAAAGGAATTCCGTGAAAATCAGTGATTCGGTAACATATCCAAACGAAGACGTTACTCGTGTTGTGCCCATAATCTAAATTTAACATTAGATGACACCTTCACGCTTTCTGCAGTTCAGGAATTAATCAACAAATGTACACATATAAGCCCGAAATAGTTAAATACAAATAATGTCTGCAACTGCTGAAGGATAAATAAACACGTACTTAAGGTTTGATACCATGGTGTTACTTTTCTTAAACCCAAAAAAATAAAATCAAACCGGCTTTTTCCTAAAGTAATCAGTATGTACCGGTAATGTAAACCGTAATCGGCTCCCATCACTAATGACTTGTATATAAAGTAAAAGTATACCTGCACGGTGTAATCTTTATGCGCTTTAATAGCAGCCAGCATAGATGCGAGCTTATCCTGTGGGGAAGCTTTGGCGTCGAGCATGGTACTGGCAAAGGCCACGGATTCTAAGGAGCACGAACGGATAGTTTCTGTACGCCCGCCTGTGTACATGCGCGTAGCTGCTGACTCGTAATGTGCGCCGGGAGTTTTATGTAGCCTAAAAGATTTAATTTTCGCCCATTTAAACTATTCTTTTATATATCAGGCAACCAAAACAATTCTCGCGGGTTTCATTTATTGTTTACTTTTAAGAACTGTATATCGCAAACAAGATGAACTAGTGGGGTCATTTTTTGTATACTGATATTAAGAATTATATGTATAATAAATATTTAATGGATAAGATTATTTGGATTAATTAGTTGGCTTCTGAACTAATTAACCTGGTTAAACTTTATGGCTGGCTTAAACAGCCAAATTGTACAGCACTATTAATAAGCATCATTACATGCGTTAGACAACCTTGTTTACTTTCAAGTAACTGTAGAAATAAAGTACTGTAAAAATTTTGATAAGGTATGGACGTGTCAAATGCTATAATTTGTGCTTATTTACTTTATGAACTCAAACTTGGCTGCAAAGGTGCAGAAGCTTGTCGTAATTATTCCAAAAAAGGCAAGAGCTTGGCATGTCTGACTTGAATCCTGATCAATTGCTGGCTTGATATTGTTCATGGTCTTCCAGAGCGCGATTCATCTTCAAGACTTATTTCCGGAAGCAAATTTTTTAAACTTTTTACTGTTTTATTTAAAGTAAACTTATCTGACACATTTAAATATCTTGAAATCAGCTTTTAAATGTACAAAAAAATTACCCCATACTTAACCTTGCTTGCGATATGCAGTTCATATAAGTAACCAATAAATGAAAACTGTACAATTGTTCTGGTTGTCTAATATTTGGATTTGAGAACTCAACATCACGATAGCAAATGACTATACTGTCTGTCACTAAACCTGTATTAAGCATCATCTCAACAATCGTATCATACCGTATTAGTGACGAGATTTTTTTAAATAACCAGTCTGTTAAAATGCCATTTACTTGACGCTTGTGTTTCTTATTTTATAAATGATAGAAATCGTGCATTTCCATGGCAGCCGTTATGACTCCCATTAAACATCAGACTATATAAGTCTAGGGTATAGACAATATAGCTCAATTAATCTAGCTGGCCTGAAGTGGGGGGTTTGAAATCCCCCACGCAAGAGTCATAAAAGCATTATAAAGTAACTTTTCCAGTTTTTTTTTGCATTGTCGAAAACGCTAATCGTTTAAAAATATTGTTTTTGATAACAAAAAACCCAAATAGTTGATATACAACATCTGCCTACCTGTTATTAGCACGTTTTGTTTTAATCTGCTATAGTGTTATTTTTCTCACTCAAGCTACTCCGTTACGAAATTTTCGCAATCGCGCTTTTTTGCGGATGCATGTGTCGCTCAGTCGTCTCATGAAAGCGCAACGGTATGCACGAGATGTTCCGACGGCTGTTTCAGATTAACATACTTTTGGTACCACCGTTCGGATCCCGGGTAATTTTGTGACACTTAGAGTCGGAAAATAAATTAACTCAAAAAGACATATAACCCTCAGTTTTATAAAACACGTATAAATTGAACTCACCGGTAAAATGCGTATTGCATTGCCATTTGCAAATAACTGTCAGGGCTCATCTTGTGGGACTTGATGAAATTTTTACCATATCTATCGAATTTGAAGCAGTTTAGGTCTAAGTCGGCAACTAATCTGAAATAATCGCAAACATTTATTTTATATTTAATGTTACATGCCTGGAAGTTCGCGTGAATACTTCCATGAGAAAATACACATATTCATTACTTATAACATTAGCTAGCTGTCAAAACAACATTACAAACGTTTAGGCGATTAACTAGTACAAATGGTTTTCTCGTTAAAGTAGAAGTGTATATAAAAGAAGCACACGTTGTCCTTTATAATACTAGCATAATGGGAAACCAATCAACCATAGAAAGTCAGTACAATATAATGAATATTCAGTATAATTATATATTACTAGTTATTCTCTGCGGATTATTATTTATGGAATAAATTTAAAGATGGAGTGGTTGGTGCTGCTATTGATGTATGTGGCGTGTCTAAAAGGAGGAAAGGTAAGAAAGAGAAGAATTTGTGGATGGACAAAAATGTTCAAGCAGCTGTGTGTGAAAAGAAGAAAGCTTGGTCCGATTGGTTGGCTACAAAAGCGAACCAACGAATGCAAAAGGCAACGAATGATGACGTAAAAAAGGCAAGAATGGAATACAAAAGGGTGAAAGTAATCGTGAAAGAAGCTGTAAGAAAGAAAAAAGAAGAATACAGTGATATGTATGATAGGAGACTTTCTGATGATTTTCAGTCAAACAAAAAGTTTTTCTGGAAATCAATACAATTTGCCCGAAGGAGATCTACTACCTCGGAGCTTTGTAAAATCAGAAGTTTAGATGGAAGTTTAATAAAAGGAGAAGAATGGATATTGAAGAGATGGAAGGATCATTTTGAAAGTTTGTTTGAAAGAAATGAAGCAGAGGTAAATATGGCCTCTGCGGATAGCAATGNAGGCGAACGTTCCTGGACCAAATCCAGGACATTTTAAATAACGGCCAGGTCAAGAGTACTCTAAACCGACGAACTTGTATGAAAGATTTAATGAGATTGAAAGAAGCGAAGGAGATATGCAAGGATCGTGGCAAGTGGAAGGATGTTGTCTCTGCCTACCCCTATGGGAATGAGGCGTGATGCTATGTATGTATGTATGTTCTCTGCGGTATCACCCGCGTAATGTAATATGAGTAAGAATGCTTATTTGGTGATAGTTTATAATGTGAAAGGAGGCAAGTTGTTGAGACTTGTTTTCAAAGATGATAACAATTCTGATGAGTGAGTGAGTGAGTTTATACGATTAAAACTATTTTCTCAATATTTATGAATACATACTTGTCTAAACTCTGCTTTGCGGTGTTTATAATTCCAGAAACTTCTTTATCCACATTAAACGCTAAACGCACAGGATCCTTTGGGCTCGCCGAAGGGGTTTCAGCGACTTTGTCTTGATCGCTGATGAATGAAATGATTTATTTTAATACATTATAAAAAAGTTATATATACAAAGGCCAGGATTAATGATTGGCACATTTATTACCTTCCCGGCCCTAAGTATTAAAAATTACGCGTGATTCGAACGGGGGTACCTAAAGATCCCAGTTCGTTTGCATATTCGTGGCCGTACCAATCGGCGAAAACGTGAACAGTACCGTATTTATCTCCCTGTTTCTTTACGGCGTTACCGCAATTGTTTAAGTGAGAGAAATAACATGTCACTGTACTATACACTATAACAGATTAAAACAAAACGCTAACAATAGGAAAGTAGATGTTGCGTATCAACTATTTGGGTTTTTTGGTATCAAAAATAATATTTTTAAACTATTTACGAAAAAAAACGAAGAACCATTCATATACGACGACGACGACGATGACGATGTATACGAATGAAAATAATTTTATTTCCAGTTCTTACTAATAGTTCATAGTTCTGTATATGTAAATCTTATTTAAATTTTTAATCGTTAATGTAATATTTTGTAATCCTCCCCTCAATATGAAATACATTTATAAAACTGGTAGTGGAGGACGCGTGATGTTAAGACAGGATCAAATATTAGTTAAACTTTATTCGTGAAAAATTGTACAGCATCATATATTGACAGCTTAGGGAAAATGCTTAAAGGTTTCTAACAATGTAATGAGTTTAAAAGTACATAGTAGATGGCATAGGAATTGACTAAAATACCTTTTGTAATTCAGTAGTATTTTAAACCTAAAAGACAAGAAATATATTATAATGTTGTTTTATGCTCGAGCTCACCAACCTCCCTTAAGCTTTATGGGTTAATTTGGGGCTCTTTAAGTTAATTTAAGGGCTAGTTAAAGGTATTGTTTCTATAGCAAAGCAGTCGCCTAACTATGTGACGCTTTGGGAATGTTGGTTATATCGGCCATTAGTCTAGTGTAAGAACGTCAAACGTAAGTACAACTTACATGTACTTAATGATGAAGTCGGTTAGAACGGCAATCGGTTGCCCTTCAGCCGGCGAATGTTCGTATGTCAAACCAGTGATACCATCAGCTCCCACGATAAACTAAAATAAAATTATTGATTCATTTTACGCCTTATGCACAACATCCATTATTTTATGTTCATTTCATGTTATTTTGTTCTTTTATTTCTAGCAGTCTTTTATATTTTGACGGCCTCGCTGGAGCAAGGGTGCACAAGAACAATATTTTAAAACATTTGCGCTTTCGACAATAAAAAAAAAAAAATCGGGAAAGGGTTGCTTAACAAAGCTTTTATGATTACAAAAAATATAAAGAAAGTAGCCCTTTAGTAATATAAATTTAATAACTTGAGTATTATTCAACTTATTAAATTAAAACTCATACATGGGAAATTTCAAGTACCCCGCTTCGTGTCGGTTTGGTTAAATAAATTTTTAAAATCAACCAATGACATAATTGAATTGAATATGAGCTTTTGATACAGAAAATTGTACAGTATTCCAGATTTCCTATATAATCGCGGTGTGTAGCGATAATAAATTAATTGGACTACAAACACATGTACACACATGCACAGCCACATAAATTTAAAAATAGAAACGTTATCATTATATTTATCTAGACACTTTTTTGTTTGTTGTCGTTAGTAAAATAGGAAAGTGATGACTACTGAAACAGAGTATACACCAGTTCAGTAGTCATGAACCTTTTTATAATAACAATACATACATAGCATCACGCCTCATTTCCATAGGGGTAGGCAGAGACAACATCCTTCCACTTGCCACGATCCTTGCATATCTCCTTCGCTTCTTTCATTCTCATTAAACCTTTCATACAAGTTCGTCGGTTTAGAGTACTCTTGACCTGGCCGTTATTTAAAATGTCCTGGATTTGGTCCAGGAACGTTCGCCTTGGTCTTCCCCTTCCAACTTTCGCATTCACTCTTGACTCATAAATCCTTTTTGTCAGTCTCCTTTCATTCATTCTCTCTACATGCCCAAACCATCTAAGCATACCTTTCTCAATTTTAGTCACTACGTCTTCTTTTATACCACAACGTTCTCTTATCACACTATTTCTTACTCTGTCACTCAGTTTTAATCCACTCATGCTTCTCAACGCTCTCATCTCTACCGCATTTATTTTACTTTTGTGATTCTTCTGCCATACCCAACTTTCACTACCATACATAAGTGTTGGCACCAACACTCCAGCATGCACTGCCAGTCTAGCCCTTTGAGACACCATCTGGCTATTCATAAAAGCATGCAGAGCACCATTTACCATATTCCCTGCATTCACTCTCCTTTCGATATCACTTTCACATGTTCCATCTTTTGTAAATTTAGATCCCAAGTATACAAATTCTTTCACCTCTTCCACTTGTTCCCCATCTATCAAAATATTGCCATTCATCATAGATTCATCTCGTTCAAAAAGCATAACTTTCGTTTTGTTTACATTCACTTTCATTCCTTTCCCTTTCAAAGCTTCATTCATAATATTTAGCATCTCCTGTAGCTCGTTAGCGGATGACGCAAGTATTACTTGATCATCAGCGTAGAGTAAACATTTGATGAGTAATTCATTCATTCTTAACCCATACATACTTTCTTTTAAATCTGTCAAACATTTATCCATGAAAAGGTTGAACAGCCATGGTGACGCAACACATCCCTGTCGAACACCTCTTTCGACAGGAAACCACTCCGTGTACGCTCCGTTTATTCTGACACAGGTACTAGAACCCTCATAGAGAGACTTCAATGCTTGAATCAGACTACCGCTCACACCATACATAGATAACGTTGACCACAGCTCATTCCTCACCACTCGATCATAGGCCTTTTCTAAATCTACGAAAGCGCAATAAACAAAAATGTATTAAATAAATAAAATAATGTTCTTTCAAAATGTTTATTAAGCGCGAAAACTTCCGTTTAGAGTTAGGGAGATTTTGTTAGGAAATAAAATAGGCAGTGTAAAAAGTGGGTTATACATAGAAATACATACATAATACTCTTAACTTATCCCAATAACTGACCTGTATGGTTTTGTCAAACCATCTGTTTCCCCCGTTGCCGGATGAGCCCCCGCCGTGTATGGTCTGTCCAGCCGCAAGGCTGCGTCGCGCATTATCATCCACACACTGCCAAAGTCCCGAGGCACTATCCAAGCACAAAACAGCCAAACTACTTTCCACATCTGACAATGCCTCCCTGTTCACTTTGTCTGCAAGTTATAAACAACTTTTTAACCTAACGTAATATTATAAAGTAGAAATATTTGTGTTTTTGTAAATATGTTTGTAATATTTTCACACAAAAACTATTCGACCGATTTAAAAAAAAATATTCTCTAATAGAAAGCTGAATTTACACTGAGCGACATAGGCTAGATTACTTTCTCAAAAAATATAGGAACCTCTAATGAAAATGCATTAATGTAACCCAAGTTGTGGAAAAATTTGTCACAAAATATCTGGCGTCCCGTGCGCTGCGGAAACTATTAATCTACAAATAAGTGCTCGATACTATATTATGTCCAACTATTGTAGCTATGCCACTAAAACTACCTTTTTACTATTTAAAAGTAAATAAAAGTGCCCACAATTATCAAACCCTATTATTCGTACCTCTATTGTAATCGTTGTCCTATTAAATTATATTTTATAAAAGACCGTTTCAATACCAGTATATTACTTTTTAAATTATTAAATCGGACATTCCATTCAAAAATATAACGAATTTAAATGTCAATCTAAAGAAAATGTAGTACATAATGTAGTACACATGTCTTTCCCCTCCCACGAGATCGGTATACATACAAGTGGGTGAAATCGCGGGGCATTGCTAAACCATAAAGAAACATAGCGGTTGTAGAATACTAAACTCACTCTTTTATTAGGCTTAACAAAAATCCACCGACAGTTCTCATATACCTAATACTACCGCTCGCAGTGAAATTGACATATACAATTTTTTTCTTGGAAAAGAGAAGTAATAATTAGAAGTAAATAATTAAAATAAGTGTATATAACGTTTAGAACTGTATAAGTTGTATACAACGTTGAAAACGATTAATTTGACCGCTATCAATATAATTTCACCGGTATGTTCAGTGTTAAATATCTATTAAATTTAAAAACCAAATACAGCTGGATTTTATAAAATTTGGGATACACATTGTGAATATATAAAAGTTTCCGTCTTTTAAAATATACCCGTAAATAAGTTTTCTGCAACTACACGAACCTTTGGATAGAAGCTGATAAGCCTTTGCCCATGCATCTCTGTTTTCCGACGTTAAAATGCCGATTGGTTCACTATTCCGTGTCGATGATAAATCCATTACCTTTTTTAAAGCCTTAGCAATTTGATCGACATTTAATCGATTATTATCACTGCCCCACAGATCTACATGGAATATCTGGAGAAAGAAATGGTAGTATCGTATGAATATACTTGGTGATACGTCTTTGCTAATAGGGGGTTAACTAACCACGCCGGAAGCCTCCCTCCAGTCCCAGACTTAGAGAACTTAAAAAATACAATTTCCTAAATTCGTCCTACCGGGGTCGAACCCGGGGACTCTACCAGTACTCGCACCAGTGAGCCAGATAGGCTAAAATTCTTTAAAGGGAAGGGATATTTTAAGCAACAATAAAATAATGCACAGCTTAGTTAGGTCTAGTTAGTATATCGAAGTAAAGAAAAGCGATTGGTCAGGTTTAAATTTTGAAAAGAATTCTATAATGTTTTTTAGCATCTTTATGTCACATCCTCCATAACATACAGATAAGTGTTTTGAAAAGTTATTATGGCTGAAGTAATCTCAACAAGAATATTGAAGGAAAGTAGGAAGATCATTTACTCATTAACATTCAATCTCTAACAACTTGAGTTATTTTTATGGAACTTTAGAACCTTTGCTAAAAAAATGAATGAAATTATCAAAAGATAATATGGTTATTAAACAATTTTGACATTTGGAAAAATAATACAAAACATTTTTAATTTAGAAACTATCAAAATTTCTCTTACACCTATAAGATTCATATCAACACTTTATTGATAAAGTTTATACAAGAGTGATATCATATCTATATGATAATTTAAACAACAATGTTATGAAATACGTAAATGATAAGAAAGATAACGAAAACTTTCAAATAACAACATTATTCTTCACAGTATTAAGAATTGCCATAGATGAATAGGTACAAAATTTCAATATGATCATCATATATTATATACATTATATATAGATCATTATAAAAATACATTTAATAAACTACAGTATTTAATGTAAATTGATAACATTTATCATGACAAATGATTTCATACTATCTATTATGATATCTTAAAATAAAATTAGTCCAAAAGGACAACAGTATTTTCTAATCATGTCCTGGGTTATGGTTGCATAAAGAGAATACCTTGTTAATTAAATATGATTTACTTTACAATGCACAGTATATTAAAAAATTTCAACTAAACTAATATGGCATCTCGCACAAACTTCTTTAACTCAGTACATAGAAAGCAATTAAACCTTTTATGTAAGATTTGAATGGACAGTGTCCAGACTTTGACAATAATCAATTTGATTAAAGAAAAATGAAGAATTAAGGTCATGAACTACAGTTTAAAAAAATGTATTCGGTAAATATAAGGAGGTTGCAAAGTACTTCGTCTTTAAATTAATTAAAAATGAACATTATCTTACATGATTGTTATGGATGACGGTTATATGTTTTGTATTATTGAATGATAATTTGTCTCTTTTCTCATATGGAATACGGCATGTTCCAAATATCTTCTTATATTGTGCCATGTCTAGAGGGCTTTTCCCCATCATTTCAACAGGAATTTTGTCACTATAACAAAATAAGTAAACTTAAGTAATTTTGTGTAAAGCACCATCAGGGTAATAGAATCATCAATAATACTATAACATCTAAATACCTGTAAAGCTATATAATTTAAAAATTAATGAGGTATGTTGGTAAGTTATGTAAAAAAAAATTATAAAAACATCAAAAAGTGTAAAATGCAAGTAGCATATTTATATACAGATGCCATCAATATATATGTATCATCCACTTGTATGAATACAATAAAATGTATATCTACCATTTAAAAAGTGTACACATTTCATTCATCTATACATCAGAGCTTTGAATGTATAATTAGACATACAAAGTTAACAAAATTTTAATTAAGAACACAGCAGCATTAAGAATAGGAATGACCATGTAAATATTTTCAGATGCTACTTCAGATTTGATGAAATATTGTTTATATTAAAACTATAACAGAAAATTTATGCCAACAGGGCAGTATGATATGAGTACTCACTTGTCTATTAGTTCTTTGTAATCTAAAGCAGCAAGTAAAGTTTTAGCTGCATATTTAAGCTGATCTTCTTGACTGCTGAACTTACGAAATGGGAAAACTAATCCAGGACTTGAAAAGACAACAACAGGGTCTCTGTATTCCAAATAAGCAGTATTAAGCCACCACTCTTCAAGCCAGTTCTCATATTTACTTGCTCTATTCTCCAACAGATTCTGGAAATATTAAAGTTTTTGCTTTGCAGAATGTCTTCATTGGTTCGCCGGTTTCTTACTAAGGAAAGATTTTAAGAAGTTCATGCTATGTTGTAGAAATAACTTTAAGCTTATCTACATATTACGTAATTATCTAATATATAAAATTTCCCTGTCACAATGTTAGTTACTGTACTCCTCCGAAATGGCTTTACTGATTTGGCTGTACCAAATTTTATATATTTATTCAGTAGATCTGAGAATCGGCTACTACCTATTTTTCATATCCCTAAGTGATAAGGGTTGTTCACCCTAAAAGTTTTTTTTTAATTTTGGGATGAAATTATTTTTTTTATTTTTTTGTGATACAGCACACAAAAATACATACAACCCTAAATTTTGACCTTTCTATCAGCAATCCCTATTTTTTAATAGTGATAATAGTAATTATATGGCAAAACAATGTTTGCTGGGTGAGCTAGTATCTATATATTATATTTACACATAAATATAATATATATCTTTTAAATTCCAAAACTGGAAATATATTTAGGCAAATGTTTTACAAATAACAAAATGTAGCCGCGCTGGCATTTGGGATTTCCTAAAATTTACTTTTGATACATTCCATTAGGTCAAAAAAATTTTGACCAAGTTTTACATACCATAAAAGACATAGTTTGTAAATATGAATATGAATATGAAGTTAGAATTTTGTTCAAATGTGTATATTTGAATTTTTTTGTGGGTGGTATTTTATAAAATCACTCTGCAAAAGGAATATTCCTACCAAATTTCAAGTCTCTACGCCTCATGGTTCCAGAGATATTGTGATGAGTCAATAGATACCTGGATATCTCTTTTATATATAGAGATAAACAATTTGAGGAAAAATAAATAAGTAATGTAGCAACTTCTAAGCTAAAGAACAACCAGACAATTATATATATAAAGCTGTGTTAATAAAAGTCAATACAAAAATAATATTTGTATTGACTTTCCTCTTACCTATAAGGAAACATACATACCATATATACTTTGTGTGTTCATCAAGTATTTAACATTCTTAATTACCTGTAATTGTTTTCCTACACCACCCTCAAAGTTTTTAATGAGATTGGATGTTGTAGCAAATTCTTCATCACTCAAAAATGGCCTTACAGTTTTAAGATATTTGCCAAGTGTATCACTAAGTTTAGGTACTGGTAATGATGGTAGTTTTTGCACTTTTGATGAAGGCTGTGCTGAAGTATAATTGGATACCAGTTGGAAAGAACTTGCATAGGGCTCAAGCATAAATCCCCTAGTTCCACACTGTAACAAGATTTACATATTTATATGTTTACCAGTAATATATAAATATAAATAAAACTATGGAATTTCTTAATTTTCAATACTGTAATTTTTATGTAGGTATAAATGGTTAATAAAAACAACATCAAAAATTTTTACTTACAAATCTTAATCCTCTTAACATTTTTTGGTCCTGAAAAATATATAAGGATTAACCATGGAATCTTAGATTAACAACACAAGAACTGATTTGTTTTATTTTATTGCAAAAATAATTGCAAAGACAAAACTTTATTACCATTAGTAGCATATGTTTTTGTAAAGCGACAATATTTTATAATTAAAATTATTAATTTATTTAAAACTCACTTCGTACTCAAGTTTGGACTTTTGCACTTTGCTATTGTTAGACATGTAAGTAACTTTTTGGTATGGTTTGTTATCACGAACAATTATCAAACGACATTAAAGGTGTACTGGAAAGTGAAAGGAATTCGGCTGGTAGGTAATTTATGCACAATTAATATCACCCACCGCTCTCTTACAAGTTTATAATAACCGGTTGTTTAAAGAATAAGTTTATAATTTCCGAACTTAAGTTCGACCTTTAAGATGCACGCCAGCAGTCAGCACATTAGGCGCTCGTTTTTTATTTTATAAAATAAATAAATTAATCAAATAATTATTCAATATATAATAATAATTGGCTACATTTAGATAAAATAAATATAATTAATTTTTATATATTCTTTTAAAATGAATGGCAAAGGTTTTACGCCATACAGTCTCGTCTACAATTTCAGTGAAATAATATGAACTCGTGAAATCTATGAATAGAGAAGTGTAATAAATTTAACGGCGTTCATCAATAAAGAATTATAAGTGTTAAATGTTGGATATAATAAAACGCAGCCAATGATGAATGTTAAATAAAAATACATTGTAACAACTACAAAACTCCCAATTTTCCTCCGTTTACTTTCAAATCCTTCACCGAATGTGATGTTAAAAAGAGCGTACTCTCTATCTCATCGAATGGCATTGGTTCTGATGATATTAGTCGTAACATGGTCCTTCCTATAATAGATATAATTTGCCCGGTACTGACACATATATTAAACTATTCTATCCTTACTAGTAGATTTCCTGATGTCTGGAAAAAAGCACAAGTTATACCAATTCCTAAAAAAACTAAGCCGTCTAACTTATCAGATTTCCGACCTATATCCATACTTCCTTTCCTATCCAAAATTTTAGAAAAATTAATATATCAACAATTAATCCATTTCGTTAACATCCACTCCGTCCTCAGTCCCTACCAATCCGGTTTCCGAGCTGGCCATAGTACGGTTACAGCTTTAGTCAATATAACTGATGACATACGATGGGCTATGGAGAATAAACAACTCACTATCTTAACATTGCTAGACTTCAGCAACGCGTTCAACTGTGTGGACCACAGCATATTACTAAGTCTTTTGCGCTCTATTAACATATCTCCATCGGTGGTGGGCTGGTTTCAGAGCTATCTCAGTGGTCGTCAACAGCGCATTCGAACTGATGTGGCACATTCGTCTTGGTGCGCTGTTGACGCCGGAGTTCCTCAAGGCGGTGTCTTATCCCCATTGCTTTTCGCTATTTTCATTAACTCTATTACTCAGAAAATTTCTTCTCTCTATCACATGTATGCAGACGATATCCAAATATATCGCACAACCATGCTTGAACAT
>JACTOM010000070.1:5212331-5375508 GCA_015832385.1 Elymnias hypermnestra
CCCACGATCGCGCACAAAATATTAGCATATCGCAACTACATGGACACAATCGCGCTTCAAAGATTCAATCGCGTTCACTAATTCTTGCGTGGAGGTAAACACAAACTAATAGTCTCTCCGAAGGGATTCGAGTAAGATTTCGCATCCCTTAGCCACGCCTTGCAGTCTGCTTCACGAAATACGACGACTACAATTGCGATCGTGACACCCGCGAACCGACACAGTTACACAACAGCAACCACAACATTTGAAAACTTGTTCCAGAAAACTAAAATAACCATTTAATTTAGTGGGCAAATGTAATCCGATCCCAATTCTGAATTTAGCGACACTTCAGATATTTAACATAAAAAATCAAAACGCCAAAGTGATTAACGCAATAAAGCTCCTATCATGCCCGATGCCTTGCGAGAAGTGAGTCAACCCCGCACGACACTCAACCGACGCGGGCCATTCCCGCTCGCTGACGTCATCCTTCGCACGATCTTGTTGCGACATGTCTCGGCGCTCTAAAACCACGCCCCCGAGACTTGCAAAAGGCGATAAATATATATATATATATATATATACATATATATATATACATATATATATATATATATATGTATATATATATGTTTAAGGTATTAAGTAAAAGATTACAATTTCAAAGTCTTTTAATAATTTTAAGCTAATTAAAGTTATTTAAAAGGAGATATAATTTAATTTTCTGTTTATTCATAAATAAAATCTTTACCATCTATTGTCAATTGAATTCTATATTAATTAATTTCATTCAGTCTCAATCACCCTGATTGTTTACTAGTTGAATTTATTGTAATACTCGCTCATTCCATTACTAAACATAACCTTCCTTTTAAGTTATTTTATCAGTAAAGTAGCAAATAACGGATTTTATTCATCCCATGCTAACTATGTACTGAATTATTATGCTTTCTCTTCTGAGTGAGGAGGCCTGCCCAGTAGTAGGATGTTAATGGGCGGTTACTTACCTTACCTTTATAATGCTCCACTTAAAATGCGGAGAGTTGTTCTGAAGCTCAGCAATATATTTGACGGGCCACCGCCTCATATCTCTTTAGTTTTGATGTCACTTACGAACGACGTCTTATATGTCCTACTCAACGTTATTAGGGAAAATAGGTTTCTGGTCGTTTATATCCGTAGCGGGTGAAGACGTCGTGTTTTGTTTATTGTACTACGAGTCGTTATTGTACTACGAGAATCATGCAAAACCACATATTTTTTCTGGTAATTGATTAAGATGAAATAAAAGTTGCGGTACAGCCGATATACACATATTTATTGCACTATGTATAATATTTATCACTAAATAAAAATTGGTAACATTCAAAATATTGTGTAAAAATAGATGTAGTATTTCCTAGTAAGCAAATTACAAAATCAGAATTGTTATTTATTAAGACATTACTTTTGCAATTTTTTATATCTATAAATAGATAAAATCATTGTTCTTAACGTTTATCAGTTTATATTTTTTATTACAATGTGGCAAAGCTCTACGTGCTCTGAAAATAATTATTTACATGATGAAAAATTCCATGATGCTATGATATGAAAATTATTCATTTTTCCAATAATCGAAACTCAACAAAATTTCACAATAACTTTGCTCTTTTTTAAGACTCGCCGAATATTGAAAAAGTATATTGTTACCTACACAACTGCTCTATAGTGTAGAAAAAATAGTTTGGATTTTTATAAGTTCAATGAGAGTCACAATATGTTAGCATACAGCACCGACATTCTCACAAAATCAATAATTCAAATGTTAATATTAGCCGATACGATCAGACATAGTGACACTTACTGTGTCGAATATCATAAAAGACAGATTTAAATGTAGCTATTTTGGAATTTTATACATTGTACTATCTTCTATGTCCCTTCTCTAATCTAAATGACACTGTCAATATTGCACGTGTCCTATTGTCACACTTGAAAGCCAATAAATTAAATAACAACGCTTCAAAGACTACAAAAGAAGAATAATACTTAAATATGACTACCTAAAATTTTTTCGTATGTACAGAGTTTTTAATTGGTTGTTGTTGTTTTTTCGTTTGTACAGGGTGTAGTAAATTTTTCGTATGTTTTTTTACAGAGCGTCTTGTCTTCAAATCTCTTATATACGAGAATGATAGTTGTCATTGACCCCTCTGTATTATTAAAACGTGCGACTTAGTTAGAGGGAATAATACGCCAACTTTATGGTAAAAAGTTTTAGGTAAGACCAGTTTAAGTTTTAGGTAAGAGGCCAGCAGCGAAAGGGTTAAATTATACGATACAACATTAGGGCGGACTATTGGAAATACAGAGGCTGTTAAATTTAGAATTTAATGAAGCCTATCAACATTTTTTTTCATAGCAATACCATGATAAAGCCTAAGAAAAAATAAATTTAGAAGTACATCTATTAATGTTGTATTAATGTGGTAATATGAAATAGCATCTATTGTGACGTAAGGACGAGTATTTATTTGAGATACAGTGTATTTTTTGAAAGCAAAATACTAAGCATATATGTCGACGTTTTTTGTGAACTGAAGATCATCCTCGGAAGTTTTTCTTGACAAGGAATCGGACAGTCCCAATAACTCATCACTTTGTCCATCTTGGGTATTTCTGAAAATGATATAAAATGTATTCAAGTAGGCTCCAAAAGTTCTTTTGAATCTTCCGTGATCTGTTCGTTGGTAATAAATCTATCACATATTTTGACATATTTCATAAAATTATGTAGAGGCAAACCTAACTAATAGTACTACAACTTTTTTATTTCTTGTATTAAAATAGTAAATTTCGCTGTTTTTGCTGCATAAGGTAATTGTGAGAATTGATATCTCATTGAATTTATATAACTATAGGTTACCTATGTTGTTCTTTCAAGCACATTATGTATTTCATACAGGCGAGTAATACCGCCGATAAAAAAATTATAGTATGGGGTTCAATCACTGGTATATAGATTCGGCATATCGCCCTATTGCCATTTCCATCAACGAGGCTGCAATCCAAGCCAGAGAACAAATTCACAATTTGTAACAAAATTTGTGGAGATACTCTAAATAACGCAATAGAGATTTAATCACCTGCTGTTCGCGCGATTATAATCAGCTTCTCCAGAGAAGCTGTCTGAATCATCATTGAGTGATATTTGTGAATCTGAAACATTCAGACAAAATCCAATAAACAAAGTTGGTTAGAAAGGAAAACATCTTATGACATAATAAGTTATATTGAATGTGGTGTAGTATTGTAGCCACATTGTGAATAAGTAATATATATAATAGAAAAAAATCCGCAATATTGGCATATACATTAAAGAGAAGTAGTAGCATTTTAATGTACCCACTGCTGGGCACAGACCTCCCAAATTATAGAAGAAAGGATGTTGAGAGCATAACCCACCACACTGCTCCATTAAGGGTTGGCAGGCAGATATATACCCCGAATTACTTCTGGGATATGCAGGTTTCTTCACCATGATTTCCTTGTTTACATATTATTTTTAACGTATGTCACCGTGTTTTAGGTCCTCAAATCGACAAACAGTACTATAATCGTGGTCGTGGCGTATTGTAAGTGATTCTGATACTGAACAACCAGCAACGAAGTAAACTTAAGGTTGTTCTTTAAATATTCCATAAAATTACTTAAAAATAATGTGAATATAACAAAAAAATTAAATATATCGTAGAACCAGTACCAGTTTAGTAGTGGCAGCTTTAACGGTGTGTGGCACATCGGTAAAAGTGGGGGTCCAGATGAAATATCTGGGCTTATTACTAGACGATGGTGGATGAAGAGGGTTCCGCTGGGTTTTAGTGGGTATATAGTCCCACACTCCTGACCCATTCAGGTCGGGGTAAGTGCGTAAAAGCATTTCACAACGCAAAAAAAGTACCAGTTTAGTAGTAATACCTATCATAGAAATATCGAATTTATAAATTGTGGTAAAATTAGTAGTACAGTAATAATTATTAGTGTAACGTTTATTTCATTATTATATATAATATAATACAATATTTGAAATTTACTTACCCAATGTATACATACATACATACATAGCATCACGCCTCATTCCCATAGGGGTAGGCAGAGACAACATCCTTCCACTTGCCACGATCCTTGCATATCTCCTTCGCTTCTTTCAATCTCATTAAACCTTTCATACAAGTTCGTCGGTTTAGAGTACTCTTGACCTGGCCGTTATTTAAAATGTCCTGGATTTGGTCCAGGAACGTTCGCCTTGGTCTTCCCCTTCCAACTTTCGCATTCACTCTTGACTCATAAATCCTTTTTGTCAGTCTCCTTTCATTCATTCTCTCTACATGCCCAAACCATCTAAGCATACCTTTCTCAATTTTAGTCACTACGTCTTCTTTTATACCACAACGTTCTCTTATCACACTATTTCTCACTCTGTCACTCAGTTTTAATCCACTCATGCTTCTCAACGCTCTCATCTCTACCGCATTTATTTTACTTTTGTGATTCTTCTGCCATACCCAACTTTCACTACCATACATAAGTGTTGGCACCAACACTCCAGCATGCACTGCCAGTCTAGCCCTTTGAGACACCATCTGGCTATTCATAAAAGCATGCAGAGCACCATTTACCATATTCCCTGCATTCACTCTCCTTTCGATATCACTGTCACATGTTCCATCTTTTGTAAATTTAGATCCCAAGTATACAAATTCTTTCACCTCTTCCACTTGTTCCCCATCTATCAAAATATTGCCATTCATCATAGATTCATCTCGTTCAAAAAGCATAACTTTCGTTTTGTTTACATTCACTTTCATTCCTTTCCCTTTCAAAGCTTCATTCATAATATTTAGCATCTCCTGTAGCTCATTAGCGGATGACGCAAGTATTACTTGATCATCAGCGTAGAGTAAAAATTTGATGAGTAATTCATTCATTCTTAACCCATACATACTTTCTTTTAAATCAATGTATCCAATGTATTATGGTAATAAATAATAATAATATTTACGCCTATGTCATAGAAAAGCGGCGCTGCCATGTAATAATACCAGCGGGCTTTAACTTTTTTAACAAATAAATAAATTTTGATTTTACCTGAAGTGGTAAGACGATGTGTAGTAAGGTATTCAGCGGAAAGATAGGGTGGTAGATCATCCGCTGCATCCCCTGCACCGCCCTCCGCACTCAGAGTCTCCACCACTGACAGCCACTGACCATTGTGACATCGGAATCGCTCCACCTACGTCCGATGCGTTTAAATTGACTTGAAAATAATGAACGTATTTGTGGTCACATTGCAATTCAGGAGTATTTAACATATCACCACCACTTTACTACACTGTTATACATGTATAATAGTGAAAAAGTATAATAAAACCCTTTTACCCTCTATAATATAACAGTGTGATAATAATAATATATTTTTACATGGCAATTAATTTAGAGGGCCATTACATGTGATGGCTTGTTTTTTAGGATTTTTTTCTACGACCAGTAAATAGATAGAGCTTTCAGTTTATTATCATTTATTAACATATATTTCGACAGTATAAATATAAATTTTAAGCTAAAAATATTGTGTAGAACTTGAGTTACAGCATTCTGAACACCCCCGCCTCGAAAAATTGAACTCGGGCTTCCGCCACGATTCCGGCTAATTGGGTTATCTGAAGCAAAAAAAAAAACTGCATTTTAATCTGTATGCCTAAATGCGCGTAATGAACTATTATCAGAAATGGTAGACTTTGGAAAAAACATTGCAAATTTTGTGTCTTTCTTTTTTGTTTTCTACTATAATAAATTAGAAATTTTGGAAATTGTCTATTGATTATAGTTCATTCCATGCGTTCACATGTGTTGAGTGTGCTCTATCAATTTCAAGTCATCGTCATCATCAAGTCCGTTTTTGAGATACGATGGAGAAAAGTTTGAAAAGCACAGGTTTGAGAAACACGAGTTTAAAGTTTCAAGTCCATTAAAAACTATGAAAATATTAACTTACCTTCAATCGGCGATACCTGGTCCATAGCGGATTCCTCTCTCTTCTTCTTGAAACTCTTTTTAATCTGACTGGTCTGCTCTTGAGTCAATCCCGGCTTGTTTAAAAAACGTATATATAAATAAAAGGGGAGCCAAGTATAAACAAAATAGGCCCGGACCAAAACTGCCAACTCAGCGCTCCGAACAGCTATTTCTTCTACCTGATGTATCTTTAAAATGACTTTGAATTTTCAAAAATCACTTTACTACCGTATTCTAGACGTATAAAGAAAGACGTATAAAAAACAATTGTTTTTTTTTCATATTTTTGAATTTTGAATTGATTAAACTCATCACATGGGATGACCCCCTAAGTGTCCGAAACACGTAGGTGCATGTGTATTTGTGTGCGTAACATTAATGTAAAATGGTTTCACAAAAACTTAAGTAACTAAGTTTTTGAACATTTAATAAACTAGTTTCCTTAAAGGATCGTTATGGGAATAAGTGATTCATTGCCATAACCGAACACGGACGTCACTCATGTTATGCCCATAATCTAAATTTAACTTTCTTTATTTAAAAAATCTTCCATTGGACGATAAATTCTCAAACTAGCCCTAAATTTTTCCTAAAATAAATACTGACTAAGCCTAGGAAAAATATTAAGGTGATAACCTTAATAACGGTTTTATTCAAAAGAATCGTTTAAACCGTAGTTGAAAATCTTAATCGATTCACATCACTAGTTATGACTACGGGATAGCGCTATTTTTTATATATAACTATTTTTATTCTGTAGAGTTCTATGATAACGTTTTAACCTAATTGAAATTAGCGGCGAAACAAGAGCAAAATTTGACACTACCTGAAATAAAAATGGATTATCACACACACCCTACTTCTTATGATAAATGCTGTACAAAATTGCATCTGTTTCCAGCTACTTAAATTTTATTTAGTTGGTGCAAACAAGTGATTACACGCTTAGATTATCTTTAGCCAGGTGTCCGATTTACTAGAAATGCTTACCTTAATTCTAGCTGCCCATTCATTTTGCATTTGAGATATAATATCAAGACAGGAATCACACATCTTTCTTATTTCAACGTTTTTATCTTGCATGAGATCGATCAAGTACGCTGGCGCCTCTGAAAATGATATAGACAAAAAGGGTAATTTATTGAATATACATTTTTTCCAAATTTTTATTGCGTTTCATTGCCAAAGTAATTACCTTCCTATTATACAGTTTACATTCATTGGTCTAGTGGTTGGCATGTTCGACTACAGTTCAAAAACAATTCAAAAATCAATATTGAGTTTTCCTATTAAGATTTTCTCAATATTGGGCAATACGCGCGTGATCCAACCGTGCCTCGGAGAGCACGTTAAGCCGCCGGTCCTGCGCCTGATCTCTCTCCGGTCGTGTCGGGTTCCCGTCACATCGGACTATGAGAGTGAAGGAATAGAGAGTGCACTTGTGTACTATGCCTGCCAATCCGCAGTGGAGCAGCGTGGTGGGTCTATGCTCTAAAAACCCTCGCTCCTCGGAGTGAGGAGGCCTGTGCCCAGCAATGGGACGTTAAAGGGCTCCTACTTACTATTATACAGTCATAGCGGTATCTTTGGGTAAAAGTACAACAATCTCTAGGAAAATTATTTTTTTAGAACCCTCACTACAACAGCGTTTTCATGTAAGATCACACATTTCAGACTATATTATCACTTACAATAACATCGCATCTAAGTCATACGCAAACTAGCAGTTTTTAATAATATTAAAAAGCATGGTAATTCATAAAGGCAGCTATAATACAAATATACATCTAAAGCACACTCGTTTGTTACGTACCCGTACGTGTGACGAGGTAGTTGGCAGCACGTGGGTGTGACAAAAGTTGTCTAAAAGCAAAAACAGTTTGCAAAACATGCTCATCGTCAGCTTGTCTCTGTCGCAGTGCGGCGACCAACGCTTCCCCTCCCCCGGAAGCGAAAGCCGCGGCCGTCCTCTCCTCCGCAGCAAGAGCGCCCGCAGCCACTACTGCCTCTAACACCAACTCCGGATCGCATTGATTCGCCGGATCCAAAATTTTCAATATGCAAGGTATCAAATTGTATCTCTCTACGACGGCGTAAATGTCGATATTATTATTCAAATTCAATATATTGCTCAGCGTTCCCATACACTCGATGACGAATTCACCTGAAGCGTTACCGCTCGTCACTGCGTCGGCTATGTCACCGACAAATTCCTGGTGATTCAATCAGTTGGTACTATTAGTTTACACTCTCCATGTGTACTCTCAATGTTTTTCAAAATGTTCATTAATTTTTAACACTTTTTAACTTTTTTATTCATCCACTCATGTTCAAATACATTTTTTAATATTGCACTTAATGCAATATGATATTGCACGTTTAAACTTGATGTCAAAATAGTTTTTTCAAATATCAATTATGAAATTAATCACATATTAAGAAAAATGTAAAACGCCATTTATTGAATGCTTGCGTAACGATTTATAAGTTCCCCTGTATGTAATTAGTTTGCGAACGTAGCGTTAGATGGCGTAGGAATTGGCTTTATATTTTTTATAAGGCTTAATATTTTCATCAAATGTCTAAATTAACATTTATGATATTGTAATTTTAAGAATAAAAGGAGAATAAGTTTAAAATAAGTTCCTCAAAATCAGTTATATGTGAAAATGTAGCGATCTTCTCTATTGGATAAGTAATAGTAGGAAGTGAAAAACCCTTACCACAAAGAGAGGCTTATTCTGTTCGTGATGCGACAAATTGCGCACAAGTTTCATTAGCATTGCATTGCGATGGCGAAACGCTCTTGCAAGGAGCTCTCTTAAACGGCCCTCGGCCGCCATTTGTTGAGCAGCGCGATCACACCACGCTAAATTGACACACAGTGCCAGCAATACATCTGTTGTGCCCGGCCCATTTTCACAACTTGACTCACTGTTCACATTCAACAGCAACATATCTGTCAACTAAAACATAACACACATTTTTGTAAATTCCTACAATTGCTTACAATATATCTTATTCAAATTTTTGATAGTTGATAAACGACTTTTTTAAATTACCTATTCAATTTCAAATGAACTATTTGAAACTTGCAGTGTATGACACTTGATGTGAAGTTTTTTGAATTATTAATTTGCAAAAAAGAATTACAGCACCATTTATTGATAGCTGATGTAAAAGATCTAAAAATATTTGTCTATCTATAGAGTTCAAGAAGCTTATGCCAGATGAAGTATATTGATATTTTTTTATTTATTGTATAACTATATGTTACATGTCATACTATTTTCAATCTACCAGAATAATATTAAAAATTAACTTACAAGTGTTCTTTCTCACCCTAAAAAGAACACACAACAAACTCAATCACATAAAATACTTTTGTTTTATCATCATCATAGGAATCCTATTTCAATTATGATTATTTAAGTTAAAGCAATACATTGAGGCTGATGTTTTTTTTCAGGCTAAGTAATGCTACCATTTATAATCTGTTTTAAATGCCCTTCCTTTGTTAAACATTTTGAATCTTTCGACTGATATCTTAAGAATGTCTTCTCAAAGCATTCTAGAATTTATTGTAGACTGTATCATTACTTACGATAAAGTAAAGTCACATGCCACTTGTTTTTATCGGTGATAAAAGCAAAGCATAAGTGTGATATGCTCTAAAAAACATTGAAATTGTTTCATAGTTGAGGCTTGCCTAAATTATTTGAAATTGGTTAAAGTTTAACTAAGGTCAAAAAACATTTTACCAATTTGACACAGTCGGATTGAGTAAACATCAATTTAACACGATCATCCATACTAAGATGGTAAAGAATCTTCATTGCCAAATTTATATGTTTATCATCACCTGGAATACAAGATTATCTAGACTTAATTTTTCTTAAAATATTTATAGAGCTCAACGTTTAAACAATAAATTGCATACTTACTTGTGAATTGAATAAATTTTGGTAATAGATTAACTTTCACCATTTTGTTGCGTATTTTAGTATCGAAGGTCAAGTTAAACAACAATTTCATGGTAACATTCACTAAATCAGCATTAGGAGAATCTAACAGTGGAGCTAGTTTCTCTATAATGCTTTTTGAAGCCATTGAGTTTTTATTTTCTACAAAAATAGACAATTTTTGTAAAAATGAAACAATTAGAATTAGGAGATCAATATTAGAATGTCTTTCCATGGCACCAATTAGCAATCCCACAATGTCCTTCTTATGCATCTTTTCCTCAACTTTTACATTGTCTGCTATATTTAAAAGCATGTAAAATGCCACTCTTAACAATTGTTCTTGTCTCTTGGATAAAGTTTTCAGTTTCCTTTTCATTTGTTCTTCATCATTTTTCGACAAAAAATCATCAGATGCATTACATAAGTCTTCATGGTAACTTGACACAACAGATCGTGATTTTTGTATGTTAACATCAGCAACAGCCCATGTACCTGATTTTGGGCGTCGTTTTGGCTCAGGTATACGACTTTTTGGTAATTCATTCTGTAACATCATTGTTATGATGAATTTTAATGTAACAATATTTATCTACCAAAAACATTATTTTTATATATAGCTAGCTAAAATAATTTTCTTTCGATTTTGCGGTAGAGCAAATCATGGTTGAAGAGGTCCTTTATGAGATATAAAAAATATTGTGATAATATTAAGATTAAAAAAAAATTATGAAACAAAAGCCTATATATGAAAATAAAGCATGGTACTCTTTCACACATACAACATATATACTCTACATTTAATTATTTTTTAAAATGTTAATGGCAAGTGGTTTTGCTACAAAGTAAAAATTTGTAGCTAAATAAAAAACAGAGAACATATATAAATAATACTATACTAGCCTTATCTGGTGTGAGTGGTTGTTTCTTCCCTTCAACTTTTTCCTTCCACTGATCATATCGTTTTAGTTCATAATCAATAACATCCATACATAGAGACCCAATTTTGTATTGAATTATAACCGAATGAAACTCAATATAAGTTGAAAAACAGAAAAATGTATACACAATGTTTGTACTCAACTCAATGCTTCTTTTCCATTCTTCTCTCAGAACTCTGGACAGAGCACTTAACAAGGCTTCTGTAAGTTACAAATAACAGAAGGTTAGAGAATATTTCCCTGTTTAAAAATTTAACTACCAAAAGCATTTTACTGTTTAGTTTACTTGTGTTGTAAACAAAAAAATTACATTTACTATAAACATGCAGCATGTAAGATTATTTTTTTTAATTCAGCTACTGGGATTGACACTGGCTATTCAACATAACATTAATTAGTAAGTTAATATGTGAACTGTATAAAATAATTAAATAAGTGATTTATTTATTACCAATATTTGTATAGCATAATGAAAACTTTATTTTATAATACATTATTCTAGGTGAAATGACATTTCTTCATCAATTGCAAGCAATGTTTTGTCAACCACAATGCTCCCTACCTAATATTAGATTAATGTACAAATAATTATTGTCTTTTTTGTAATGATTTAACCAGATAACATTTATCTACAAATACTACTATTTTAATATCTGCTACTATTGCTTTGAATTATAAAATGAACTACTAAATCATCATGATAATTGTTTATATAAATACATATGCACATATTACTTTTATAATAATAGTTTACGATGATCTATTCACATCTATAGCAAATATTAACTTACCATTTCTAGCCAGTTCAATTAAATTATCGGGATTCCTTGCAAGTTGCAAAATAAGTGCAGATCCTTTAATTTTTTCAGGTATATCATCATACAGTAGTTCAACATAATCGTCAACATGACTTAAAACAGCTACAGGCACACTTTCAACAGGACTCATCACAATTCGTTTGCCAAATGCCCTACAAATAGTAAAAAATTGTTGAAGTTCTGTAAATTGTAAATTTGACGTATTTTGAACAATATGAAAGATGCTTTTATACACGCAGGAAAATTTTAAAAACAAATAATATTTCTGCCCTTATAATTATATGCTTTTTCAAACTAAGCTATCAAATTCAGCCACAAATTCCAAACAGATGGAGATTAAATCGATAATAATATTGTCAATCTTATAGGCAATAAGCAAAGCCAAACACTAAATTATTTTTAAATATGACAAAGAGTTTACTACTTCATTTTTAAGTTAATAATAAGAAACTACTTCAAAACTATGTTTTATTTAATAACTAAAATTACAAACAAAAAGAAACAAGAATTTCTTCCCTACTTGTTTTTCTGACAGATGACAATCAAGAGGGAAATGTCATTTTGCGGCTGAGAATGGCATTAGCCATAGATGATACCTATATACTGGTTAGCATTAGCTATATGTTAGAGTTACTAGAAATGGACTTAGAATAAATAACTTTAGGCTTACTGGAAATGGACGTTAAATTAATTAATGAATAGATCACGATTATGTTTTAGTCTCATCTGTACATTTAGTTTGTAAACTAAACTTATGAGATTGATCGACATTCTCTCGATGTAATTTTAAGTCGAAGGATTGAGTAAAGTTAACTTTTAATCATTTGCTGTTCAACTTGAACAAAAGATTGCTTTGAGTTGAATTTCGTTTCAATTCAAAAGAAGCTGTAAGAATTATAAAGAGTGTGTAGGAAGGAGATACGAATAGTTGTTTTGTACTATTATTATTTGTATGAATTCATAAGAACTAAGTGGGAGACTGAAACATGCCTTACGTTAACCTGAGCTCATTCTTGTTTTTTTAAATGTTATAACGTCTTCTAAATAGATTAATGCTGTCTGTAAGCATGAAATATGTTCGGACAGTGAGCAATGCTGTTACTCATTGTCCGAGCATCTAAGCGAGAGCACGACACAAACAATAGACAGGCACGATCGGCCTATACGTTCGACTTGTAACACATCCATCTCTCTTCTTCTCAATTGCACAATGTATTTGGTTGCTATTGTTTATTACAATTCAATTTTTTTGTTATATTTAATTATTGATAATTTTGATATTTTCATATTTCGCAATATTTCTAAATGCGTAGCTTGTTATTTTAAATGGTTTGTTTTAAAATATTATATTGGCGAGTTGACTTTTTTTGTTCAAATAAGAGGAAAAAGATAAGAATACTTTTTACTCTGCAAAAAAACTTAGTGTTCCTATTTGCCGACGACATTTCCTCGACTTCCTTTAGTTTAGGTTCTCCTATTCCTTAATTGAACTTCAGCTCGACAAGATAACGAGAAACGTAATATAACCCATACATATTATAATGGAAGTTAGGTGTAGTCGGTATTTACTTTTTATATTCCTTGTGTTGCATTACTATAACTATATTGCTGTTTATTAATTCTACTGTTATTATTATTCTTTAAAGTAACGGCTTTTTCCTGTGCCAGACTGGCGCAATTTACTTCGCCAGTGTCACGTAGAAAATTCTACTGTTAAAAAACATTATAACTGACGTATTTACATACATAGTTACATATACTGTGTACTAAGTATAAGTACACCTCGCGCAGGAAGGGATAAATATCTGGCTAATACTCGCAAAACATAACCGTCGTGTAAGTCACGTAAATCTGAGTGTCCGTAACTATAAAGTATCTGTGGTAATGAGTAACTTGTGACTAATTAATTTTAGAATTATTTTTATTTACTACAGCGTAGTTATTAAAAATATTTAATGAGTAGCCTTGTTTCCAAATTGTATCTACTCTAACCTTGGTGTTTTTTAGATAAAGTTACGCTAGCTTTATTCGCAATTCACAGTTGTTGTGACATATAGGTAATTTTTTAAGTTCATTTCCTTTCAGACTTCAGTGTGATAAGAAAGAATGATAATGACTTAATCTGACGAATTTATTTCATTAACACGATGGCGAACTGGTAATTATTAGTTCTTATTAAAAATTAATTTTACCTAAAATTGTTTTTTGTGTTGATAAGGCTTACTAAACTTCGTAGGCATTCACTGAGTTCGATTTGATAGCAACATGAGCAGCTATATGATAACTCGATTGAACACTCAATGTAAATATGAGTGGACTTTATTCATCTACAAATCTATGTCAAATTGTATTTCTTTTGCATTAACGTATATAAAGTTAGCTCTCAATGTTATTATGTTGTTTAGTATATTTGAATAGTCCTAATTGAATTATTAATGTGATGAACTTAATTTCTTATCAAGCATATCAGATAATAATGCTGATTGTATATTACAGTATTATAATGCATTTGTCTTTATTGAAATATTGATTACTAGTGTTTTTGTTTTACTTTAATTAAAAAAAATCTTGAAATATTAGATTGTACCAGAACAGGAAAACCAAATTGATGCAGTATGAAATAACCATATCACTATGACGGAAAACATAACAACACTCACTGCACCTATTTCATTATCCACATATCATCAGCTGAGTTTAACAGGTATCAAATTTACATTTCTTTATTATACAATACATTTATGTATATTATCAAGTTAGCCATATATATTTTTTAATAAATTACTTTTAGATTATGATTCAAATAGTAAAAAAACATAAATAATAATCTAGTTCATACAAACTATGAATCTGTTGCTGTGTAATAAATATTATTTTGTAGATAAAATGTGCCTATTTGTCTTAAATAAATAAATTCTTATTAGTGAGTACTCTCTGATAATGAACTCTCATTAAACATTTAACTAAAATTAATAAAGAAAAAAATTGTTAAGAGAATGATGGATAGGAATAAAGAATAATTGTGTTGTACTATGGTTAATTGCAAAAGTAATTTAATGTCTTACAAAGAATATAGAATAGCTAACTCTTTGAGACCATCTGATCATCATGAGCATCTGATCTGCAAAGATAGTGTAACAATATAACCTCTTTGATTTACAAATGTTATTAAATATAAGCGCAAGAAAATTATTGAAACTATTATCTTACAGTACATTGATAAATCAGTGTAAGAATAGTTTGTAGCTGTATTGAGTAATAAAAAATAAAATAAAATTGTTCCCATGATCTCTTGTGCATATTGACTCGTAAACCTTATATATGATCTCTCAATAGAGTGCACTATTGAAATTTTCATAAATATTAGGTTATTATATTTGAATAACAAATTAATATTTGAAAAAACTGTAATAACATAAAATGTCATGCATTATAATTTTAAAAAGTATTTCTACTTGACTATTATGCCAGTAAAACTGTTCATCAGAAAATGTCAGGTAGGAGGCTTTACACACATAGGTTATCTCTAACAGATATAACTTAATCTTGCTTTCATGTTTCAATTTATATTCCTATATTATTGCTAAAATTGATTATATTAGGAGTTCAAACAAATTATTATGTGTTTTGTTGACTGTTGACATTTTTATTACAATATTGTTGTAATTTATTATAAACATTACAACAATAACAAAGGCCAATACATCAGTAAACATGTGTTTCCTTTGTTTTTGTATTGTCATCCTGTATATATGGTGTTTGATTAACATTCTATTTGATGACAATACCAAGCAAGTTTCTTTTTAATTACTATTAAAATGGCCTGTTCTATGACAGGGTCTCTTTATTCTTCATTGTTAAAGGTGAAATATAGTGCAATTGATTATGTAATAATTTTTCAATACCCTTTTTTCAATTAACAATCCTAGTCTTAATTTTTTTAAATTTATGAATGAATAACATTACCATTAATATAAATTCTTAAGCATCATAGTTATCACTTTCATTTTTTAAGATTTCATTTATTGTTTTAAATGCAATATATATTTGAAATCATGTAATATTTTAATATAATATGAGATATGTACAAATATGTAACAACAATCTCGAAATTCTAATCTCGAAAACACAATAATAGTAGTATTTTTGGTAAAAATTTTCTTTTATTACAATTCAATTCCTATAAAATAAATAAGGCATTAGTTAGTATATAAGCTATTGTTAACAATCAAATAACTTCCATTCTTAAAACTAAATTATCATTTCAGTTGAGTCTGCTAACATTAGAAATTCAGGATTTTTGAAACCCAATCCCTATTTACAAGTTATCATAGATGACAAGATTTCTAGAAGAACTGAGGTCTTGAAAAATACATTGCATCCAAAATGGAAGGAAGATTTTACAGTATTGGTCACTCCATTATCACAAATATTATTCAGACTGGCAGACCATCACAGCTTCAGGAAAGACAATATCATTGGTGAAAAAAGAGTAAACCTATTGAAAATTCTACTATATTTTAATGGAAAATGTGAAAACATAGAGCTTTGTCTAGGTAATTGACCAAAAAATATCTTATTATATAATTTGAGCATACGTGCATTGTTATTGTGATACTTATTTTTTTTTTTTTAGATTTGATGAAATTGGTATCTTCAGATAATGCATCAACTTCAAACACTGAGGTTAAAGCTGCAGAACTAGTGCTACTACTTGATGGTTTAAGAATTGATCCTGCAATACTGAATCAGGCTCATGAAGTTCTTGGAGAGACCACCAATTCACGTAATGCACTTACAGAAGGTGTCAGAGCAAGGATAAGATTAAGAAATAATATAGAAACGTTAAGATCCTTGGCTCATCCCCGAACATTAAGAGTGAGTTATCTTTATCACATTATTAAAACCAGTGATAAAAATTATGTAAATTTTTTGACACATGTATGACAAATAATTGAAAATTTATCATGTTTATATATTCCACTGTAGTAAGATCATTTTTATAAAGAAAATGATACAGTTAAGAAGTCATAGAACTGCCTGATAACTGGATCTAAGTGTTTAAAATAGGCCATTTTGAAGTTATACTTCTTTTGACGCGTTAGGGAAAAATGATGAGAGTAAATTTTCGGATGCGCGCGCATACTGTCTTAAAAAAACCGACACCCTGAACTTAGTAACAGTCCTCATTTTAGTTTTTTTAATAATTTATAATTATTATATAATACTTTAATTTTTTTATTATATTACTAGTTAGATATATTGTGATATTGAAAATATCAATGTGACATTCTTATCAAAATTATAACTTTCAGACTCTACTATAGAAAACATATTATAAACTATATCCAATTAAAGTTAGTTTACGTTTATTATTTCTACAAACGTAGAATAAGGCAAAAATAAATTTTTTGAAAAGTTTTTTATCTTGGTACGCCTAGGAAGTATAACTTCTAACGCGTGTATATAATTACACACTCACTTTTTTATTTTCGGCATATAGTATTGTGCTTCTTTATGTTTTTACCAAATGACACAGTCTAAGATGAGATAGTACTAAAATTAAAAAACCAGTATCCTTGGACGACACAACTGCAGTAAACATACATATACGAGTACAACTCTTTGCCTTACACTTGTTGTAACCCCCATTGTCACGTGTTTATTTTAGTCTCCAAGACCAGCGTAAGGGAATTTTATTTTCATAATTTATTTTGAAAACGCTGTCTTACAAAATTAGTCTTTTCTATTGGACTCTTTATAGAGGCCGTTAAAATGCTTATTACAGAAGATACGGTTAATCGAGCCACGTAGCTGAACTGTGGGCTACGGCTCATTTCGCGGGCCTAATCCCGGGGCATCAACTCTGCCTGGTAGTTCTTTACCTCGATATTTGGAGCTATGCTTTAACCGGAGATATTTGCAGCCACCACCGGGTCCCCCGCCTTTGAGTAATGGAGCAGCACCTGGTGGGACACTAGACAGTGCAGCTGGTCCGTCGAGACAGGACACTGAACTCCATGCCCCAACCACTCCAGCACCGCCTCCCACAGCAGCGCCAACTACAGAGGAGCCCCTCCCACCAGGCTGGGAAATGCGATATGACGTATACGGAAGACGGTGAGATATTTTTTACTATCATGAATAATGTTTTTAACTTAGAGTAATTTATGTACTCGTTTGGCGTGTTTGTTTTCGATTCGCTAGCATATGTCGCGGGTTCGATTACGATTAAAAAAATATAGAAATTGTATTTTCTGTTTTGTTTAGGCCTGCATTGGTAGATGGCTTCGTTTGTACCATCAAAGTGCCGGGAAGTAAAAAAAATGTGTTTCGGTATTATGAATTTCGAATTATTAGTTATTTTCTCTAGTGTAAAATTGGACTGATTCCTTTTGATAAATTTATTAGCTTCCAAGATGTTAGTTGAATTTGAAAAAAAAGATTTTTTAAATATTATGTTATGTTGAGTTATTAGTCGATGTTTGGCTGTATAAACGCTTTTTTTAAATCCAACATACATGACGAAAGACAATAAAATGTTTATCTGCAGAGGTGTATAGCTTACAAAACAGTCACGTATTATATTAACAAAAATTATTGTTGGTATTTAACACCGCGTTTCCGGTTTTTAATGCTTTGGTAAAACGAAGTATATTTGATTATGTCGAATTCGATTCGATTCGTAGCTATTCAAATTAAAATAGTAAAATGAAAATACTGGGAACATTAATCGTTTCTGTATTAACAATTATGAAATTTTGGTTTTCAGTGTTTTAAAGACATCAAATGATTGTTTCGTTTCGATAATCACCACATTGATGCCATACCAAGAGATTTGTTATACGATTGTTTTTAAAACTACTTATTGGCGTATAAAATCAATTTTTATATGCCCTACTGCGGTATTTGTCAATTTTATATCTACGGGTCATTGTAATCGTTAAGATTACACTGATTATACTGACCCGTAGATATTAAATCGATAAATTTAATATTGAATATAAACGTGGCATGGACGCGATAACAATAAACATGTTAGAATATTTTTGTTACTCCTTTAATCTAATAACAAGTTGTTATTATTCTTTAATGTTTCACCGAGCATTATCCTGCATAAAAACAAAATCGTCGCCGATATATGGGCGGTACGACCTTTTCTTCTAAAACTTCTCTGATATAGCAGTCTGCAGTCAGACTCTGACTCTGTCAATCACTACCAAGTCTGTGCGAGCGCCCAAACAAATACCCGCCCAAACCATTATTGATCCACCACCATTTATTAATTACATTTTTTAAGTGTTAGGGGGGAAAATGTCTAATAATTGGTTAATTTTGTTGTATAGACACGGTCCAATAACACATATGACTTTACACACAGTCCACCTTGTTGTCATTTGTCGGAAAGGTAATTCTCTATGGATTTTAATAACACCTTGACTATTCAGAGTTGTTGAACTGACAGAATTTGGCACTCGTTGAATAGAAGCTGCTTTGGATTTTGCATAGGTTTTTTTAGATATTGCCTTTAGGATAGCGCTTTGAGCTCTTTCAATGCGGAGCATGTAAGTAATGAAAGTACTGCCCCAAGCTGAAATACAATATCATACGATACAATTCTTTTAAATTTAATTTGATATCTGAATGACTTTTAAATTTAATTGATTTCTAAACGACAGGACGAGAAGAGCTAGTGTATATATTTTTAAGCAAAAAAAACCAAGCAAGCAATTTTTGCAAATTTAGCAATATCACAGATTTTTTAAGTAAATTACTATATTTCAATCGCTTTTTTTATATTTACCTACATTTTAAACCTTCCCTGGACTTCTACAATAAATTAGACAAATAAGGCATTTTCAAGTAAAAAAATCATGGTTGGTGATAGAAAGGTGAAAAAGTTAGGATAAATATGTGTGTGTAAGGAAAAATAGGGTTGTATGTGTTTTTTTAATTCCACACCATAAATAATTTGCCAAAAAAAAAATTGTCCAAAAAAGAAAAATATTTTTTAAGGTGAACCACTCTTGAACACTTAGTGTTGTAAAAAAGTTATAGACCTGTTCTCATACCTACTGAATATATATAAAATTTTTCTTAAAAATGGGTCGGTCGGTTTCCGAGGAGTATAGACACTAAAACTGTGATACAAGAATTTTATATATTAGGTATACATATATACTGTTACTTGAAACTTAGTTAACCGAATACCCGCACCATTACACCGGCCTGGCAGTATCCTGAAGTTGACAATGAAATGTGTAGGTACTACGTGGACCACAACACCCGGTCAACGTCTTGGGAACGGCCTCAACCTTTGCCACCGGGCTGGGAGGTGAGGCGCGACGCTCGAGGCCGCGTCTATTATGTGGACCACAACACGCGCACCACCACGTGGCAGCGACCCGACACGGAGCGGCTCGCGCGCTTCCAGCATTGGCGCGGCGAGAGGCGACACGTGGTCGCGCAGGGCAACCAGCGGTTCCTATATCCCACGCATCCGCCGCACCCTCCGCACCCGCCCGGCCAGCCCGGCCAACCCACCGCCGACCACGACCCACCTCCATCAGGTAAATTAATAATTTCATATTTATGTAATCATTCCCGGCAACATATTGGTCAGCACCATCGCTTCGCTAGCAGAGGTCCTGGGTTCGATTTCCGGCATTCAGAAAATTGCATTTACATTTCATCTAATTTATCTGTTTCTGGTACCAGTGAGAGGGTTCGGTCATGACTAGATACCATCCGACCAGCAAGACGTGCTGCCAAGCAAAACATAAATGTATCCCTCTTGCGCATGCATTTTCATCTATATTGAATTTAATAAACATTAACTACTACAGGTAGGTTTTTAGAAATATGAAAGTTTAAACTTAGGAAGCCACATATCACCGCCATATACTAATTCTATTATAAAATATTTAAAAATACGAATAGAGTAGGCTTAAAACAAAATATGTTTTTTTTTATGATCACTTAACCTCGCCTAATCTTTATATACATAATTCTTATGTATGTGTCTGTGTCACCGAATTTCGCCTAAACGGCTTGACCGATGGTTGACAATATTTGTGTGTGTTCAGGTAGAATAGTTTTAATTGACAATTCGATCCAATAAATAACGAATTCGGGATCATTAACTACGGGGATGACTGCCGACAGCAATTAGTTTTATGTTTCCGCTAAAAAATAGGTTATTCTGCCCTGTTTTCCTTTACAAATATGACCGATTTTTTAAATAAATCAAGTGATTATAATTTATAATTTAATAGTACATTATAATTGAAATGTTAACTATATATTCAGGATATATGAGTAAAAACGTTATCAAAGTCTGTTTTATCGGTTTATCGTTTATCAAAAATATGGCATATACGAATTCTTATCAGATTAAGTTCTTAATTTTTTGGAAGTCATAATAAATGTTTTGTATTGGAAAAACGTATTTTGCTTTTTTACATACATAAATATATTAGTATAATTTTGTTGTGTATCTTATTAGAACAGGAAAGACAATTCAATCTCTCCTTTTGTAATGATAAATTTATGAAGCTGTTATGAAAGCCACCAATCTGCACAATTTGATTCGCAGAAACCTACATATTAGGTTAAGTAATTACAGCGTTAACGATTTGTTTACATTGGTACTATATACATTATAACAAATTCACTCCATAAAAGCTTAATCGTGCTTACTATAAAGTATATTATTTATTATATACTTTTAACCCTAACACGCTATTGGCGTATTCATCTTGTCATTGTTTTCTACATACCACTCAATTTTTTTGCTTGGTAGCATGTCTTTCCTAATGAGCTAGTAACTAGCGTGGACGGAGCCTACTATCAATGGAGACTTATGAAATTTAGTAAATACATTAGCATCAGAAATCAAACCACGGAGTACTTGCGCAATTTTGTCAGTAGGGCTGTCAAAACATAGAAAACAACAACATTAACGAATCCATCTTAACATGAAGTTCTTATTTAATTTATCTCTCTTTCCTAACTTTATTCAACAAGGAGGAGGGAACTTACAGGACAAAACTTGAGAAACCCTTTAATTTTATTATATTTGACTTATAGAATTTCCCGATTTCTCGACTGGTTTTCACACCACTTTTTCTTGAGATAGTGTAAGTGCCAAACCCTGTGGTGGTTACCATCGGTTTACCGGCGTAAAACCGCTGTACGTGTGCCAATATTAAATGAGAAAACTAGCTGCAACATTTAATGCCTATATCGTGTGCGGGGAACTTAACTAAATGATAGATGTGTCAAGATTTTTGTAATCAGAATTCTTTAAAGCTACATCGGGAGTCTAAAGTTTTTCCTAATTTTCATAAATGACCTAAGCGATTAGAGATTACAACGAAAGCTTAAAGTTTTTCAAAATTACATCATTAGAAAATCGCATTTCCTGTCTTTCCTCTTACACAATTTTATTGTTCCATGATTTAATTAGTTATTACCTTAATTTTCGTAGATTTTGAAAAGGCCTATGAGCGAGTGGCGAGGAATGAGCTGTGGTCAACGTTATCAACGTTTGGGGTGAGCGGTAATCTGATTCAAGCATTGAAGTCTCTCTATGAGGGGTCTAGTGCTTGTGTCAGAAAAAACGGGGCGTACACGGAGTGGTTTCCTGTCGAATGAGGGGTTCGACAGGGATGTGTTGCGTCTCCATGGCTGTTCAACCTATTCATGGATAACTGTTTTGTCAAACAGTTATCCATTGAAAGAAAGTATGTATGGCTTATGAACGAATGAATTACTCATCAAATGCTTACTTTATGCTAATGATCAAGTAATACTTGCGTCATCCGCTAATGAGCTACAGGAGATGGTAAATATTATGAATAAAGCTTTGAAAGTAAATGTTAACAAAACGAAAGTTATGCTTTTTGAAAGAGATAAATCTATCATGAATATTTTAATAGATGAGGAACAAGTGGAAGGGGTGAAAGAATTTGTATACTTGGGATCTAAATTTACAAAAGATGGAACATGTGAAACTGATATTGAAAGGAGAGTGAATGCAGGGAATATGGTAAATGGTGCTCTGCACGCCTTTATGAATAGCCAGATGGTGTCTCAAAGGGCCAGACTGGCTGTGCATGCAGGAGTGTTGGTGCCAACACTTATGTATGGTAGTGAAAGTTGGATATGGCAGAAGAATCACAAAAGTAAAATAAATGCGGTAGAGATGAGAGCGTTGAGAAGCATGAGTGGATTAAAACTGAGTGACAGAGTAAGAAATAGTGTGATAAGAGAACGTTGTGGTATAAAAGAAGACGTAGTGACTAAAATTGAGAAAGGTATGCTTAGATGGTTTGGGCATGTAGAGAGAATGAATGAAAGGAGACTGACAAAAAGGATTTATGAGTCAAAAGTGATTGCGAAAATTGGAAGGGGAAGACCAAAGCGAACATTCCTGGATCAAATTCAGGACATTTTACTTAAGGGCCAAGTTAAGAGTACTCTAAACCGACGAACTTGTGTGAAAGGTTTAATGAAAATGAAAGAAGCGAAGGAGATATGCAAGGATCGTGGCAAGTGGAAGGATGTTGTCTCTGCCTACCCCTATGGGAATGAGGCGTGATGCTATGTATGTATGTATGTATTAATTTTATTATTATGGTGTAAATTTATTTTACTTATTTCTAAACCTTTGTTAATTATTTGTAAACATAAAACCCACACTTACATTTCTATATAATGCGTGCCCAGTTCATCAGTTACTGGATGTGCATTGTGACTCATGTTAAAAAAATTGTTTAACTGTAATATAACAAACTACGAAACAAAAATTTAGTTTGATTTTAATTCCTTATCATTTTACTTTTTTCACAAATCTTTATCCGTTCAAGCTGCCTGTCTTTGGAACTTATTATCTCTTAATATAAAATGAGTTCAATGCAAATCAAAATAATGAAATAATACTTCTTATCCAAGCAAATAGTGTAGCGAATAGTTCAAAATGATTCTGTCCTTTATTGCTTATGCAATATAATATGTGTTTTGTTTATATTATCGGTACCTCTCACCACTTCCTTCATATTATTTATATCCCTTTCATAAATTATGATTGCCTGAAAGAGATCGCTGTGTAACAATAATGCCGTCAATTGTTCAAATGTCTTCTAATTTTTAAATTTTTCGTCGATTCGTTGATAAATGTTCTTATGTCAGTGTGTTTGTTGTAGTGAATAGCATTTCGAGTCCTGCACCGAGTACGACTGGTGGCACCGCTGGCGGATCGGGCGCGGCGGGTAGCGCGGGCGGGGAGGAGGCACTTGGCGCACTACCCGCTGGTTGGGAGCGCCGCGTGCAACCCGACGGCCGCGTCTACTACGTCAACCATAAGAACCGCACCACGCAATGGGAAGACCCGCGCACGCAGGTTACACATGCTTAAATTATATAATTAACTATACAAATGCACATTGATCCTTGAGGGCAAGAACCTGGAAGAAAGTTCGGCAACGGATAGACAATCGACGGCCCGGTCACAACTACTTTACAATTCAAAAGGATTGCAAACGATAGAGAGATTATCCACTAGCCGAACGCCGAAGAAGAAGGTACTCGATGTCTATGGAGTAGCGCATACACACAAACGCGCGCGTGTGCACGTTGTACAATAAGGTTAAATACAAGTAGCCGAAACATAATTCATGGAAGTGTGTATTATATAACCCTCTGTCTCTTGTTATAGTCATCAAGATCCAGCTATTTGTATTTGGATCAATCAATGGACCCCATCCATTGACACTAGCTTTGCAAAATTGTTACCTATATTATATCTATACTATCTTTATACTAGACAATATTGTCTCTTTTTCTCTTGAAGGGTCAAGAAATAAGCGCTCTGGAAGAGGCTTTACCGCCAGGTTGGGAGAGCAGGTTTACAGAAGAGGGTACGCGATACTTCGTGGACCATAATACACGCACCACTACATTCCAGGACCCGAGGCCAGGAGCGCCTCAGGGTCCGCAGGGCGCCTATGGCGTTCCACGAGCCTACGAACGCTCTTTCCGATGGAAATTGAGCCAGTTTAGATATCTCTGTCAAAGCAACGCCCTACCCAGTCACATTAAAATTACACTGTCACGGCAGACTCTCTTCGAAGATTCCTATCACCAAGTAAGTTGTGAACATCTAGCATTTGGTTATTAATATATGTATTTGATATGTAACTAACGCAAATATAACATGTAACGTACATAAATCTATCGATTTGAAAAGCTGATTTTATTGAGATTGATTGATAGCTATTCTTATAAACAGTATAACAAAAGAGAATTTCTAATTCATCTAGTACAAACCTTTTAAATTGATTACGTAAAAATGAACCTTGACGCATTTTACGTGAACTTTCAATAGATGGCGCTGTACAATTATTTTCAAAATAAATTTATTACATAAAAAGAAAACCTTAACACTCACGTGAACTTTAATAGATAGGGCTGTACAATTTTTCGCAACATAAATTGAACTAATAGATTAACATATGAAGAAACTTGAGTAGGTGAATAAAAGATATCTTATTAGGGATTAGAGTATGGGAAATAAATTGTTTTGCATCACACTTTATTGGTTTCGTTGTAAAATAGGAATGAAATAGAAATATTTTCCCTAACAATATATTCTATGTAATCCTAAAACTTTTCTCAAAAACTGCGGCCTCGTTAAAATTTTGATATTTACTTTCAGATCATGAGGCTACCGGCATATGAACTGCGAAGACGATTGTACATTATATTCCGCGGTGAAGAGGGATTAGACTATGGAGGTGTCAGTCGTGAGTGGTTCTTCCTGCTGTCACATGAAGTGCTCAATCCCATGTATTGCCTTTTCGAGTATGCGAACAAAAACAATTATAGTTTACAAATAAACCCGGCCAGTTACGTGAATCCTGATCATCTGCTCTATTTCAAGTTTATAGGGAGGTTTATCGCAATGGCTTTGTATCACGGTAGATTTATTTATTCCGGTTTTACGATGCCCTTCTACAAGAGGATGCTTAATAAGAAATTAACTATGAAGGACATAGAATCAATTGACCCGGAGTTTTATAATTCCCTTGTATGGATCAAAGATAACGACATTGATGAATGTGGCCTAGAAATGTGGTTTAGCGTGGACTTTGAAGTATTAGGCCAGGTTATACACCACGAATTGAAACCGGCAGGAGATAAGGATCGCGTTACAGAGGTATTTTTTGTTTTATTGTCATTGTTGTGTATTTATGTCGATATTAGATTGTACTCGCGACTTTTTCTCCTTATAATTAGTACTTGCCCTTTAGATATCTACAAATACTGTATGTTGGAAGCTATGTCGTCTATATATACTATATGTATGTACATAGTTATATAAACAAAAAGCATCAAAATTTATACAACGTAGGGTCCAAAGTGTAATACAATTTATTGTTATAGCTTATAAATGCATGTTTTATACGATATAAACTGTGTACAAGGAAGTAAAAAAATATTTCTTGCTTCCTTATACATAGTATTATTGTATTTAAATCAGTAGAAACTTAAAACATATATACAAAGATATTTCAATATGCAATAAGATTCTGAGATATAATAATTTAAATTTTTAAACCCATTTAATTACATATTAGCTATACTTCAATAATATTTGACATCAAAAATTGATGTTCTAGTAACAAAAAATTGTGTCGAAATGAATTGTCTAAAGTTAAAACTAAAAGTTACCATGATTTTCGGAAAAATAATAACCAACGCGGTGTTTTTAATAATGAGTAAAACTTTTTAAGAATATGATTTTGTCCTATTTGTCACCTTATTGTAATAGAGGCGATTTTGTTTCTTACTGACAAGTTAGAGTGTCACTCTGATCTCACCTGATGGTAAGTAATATAGTCTTATACCAAGAATCGTGCCAACCTGGTAATTTAGCTGTTATTTTTTGCATGGCGGCAAATCTAGGTTGGTAGGGTTGTAACTACTCATGGATGTTGCCTCCTGTCAGCCCCGATCCATACAAATTAGGAAATGTAATTTCCAACAATTCCTTAGTCGGAAATAAAACTCAGGGCGTCTGCTTGTATTGACAGCATTGCATCAGCGAGGTCGTCAAAGTCATATATTCAATATCAAACACAACAAATACTTAACAATATTATTATTTTTATCTAATCTACTAATGATGCCATATTTAACGTCATATGTAATGGTTCGTGACGGTATACACAAAACAGTTGAGAATTATATGTTCACAGGCTAACAAAGAACAATATTTACAATTGGTTACGCAGTGGCGTATGACGCGAGGTATTGAAGAACAAACAAATGCTTTTCTGGACGGCTTTAACGAGGTACAGTGCAACCCTGATAGAGCAAAACTGAAACGTCTTAGAAATTATTCGTTATTCTAACTAATTTGATTATAAGGTTTTGTTGATAAGATTGGACGTCGATTCGTTTTAACCAGTGAAAAAGCCTATCCGTCACGGGAGGCGTGGTAGATGTGAAATATCAAAAAATTTTAAGTAAGATTATGGTTACCTGTGCTATAATAGTAAACGAAACACTATAGGCAGGTGTGACAAGAGTTGACGAGTCGCCGAACTTAGTGGAAAGAAAGGCGACGTGGCGACGGCATGGCACTGTATGTGGCGATGTCACGCGCCACAGTAGACGTTTCACGTCAAAAACATTTTGCTAGCATCAAATATTAATGAGCTTCTTACGATTAATTAAACGTATCCTTAACCTGATGAGACATGTTGAATTAAATGAGTATAATTAATGTGATTCGTTATTTATCTCATACTATAATTTTGCAGTTCACTTTACAATATAAATAAATATTTTTACGAATATATTAGCAGCCGCTACATATTCCCTGATTTTGTGAAACATAATAAAATGGTGCTTCTGTTTAAATCTGGTAATAAGTGAGAACTTGGTAACTATCGTCCTATTTATGTGTTGCCTACCCTCAGTAAAATGTTAGGGAAAATTTACTTCAACTACTGGTTCATTTTAATAGATATTTGATCATTTGGCAAAGAAGGCACTAGAGATATTCTGTGACCTTACAAAGGCCTTTAATTGTATAGAACACAGCCTATCCTTAAATCAAGTCATCATGGTGTGAGAGGTGGGCATTTAATTTGTTGAGTTATCTTATCTTCAAAATAGACTACATCATTATCATCGGTATAAATGGGTAGCCTATAAGGATCAATACTTGGCCCTTTTTCTTTACCAGACTATTGACGATTCAAAAGTGCTTGTTGAGATAAAGTATAATTTGAATTTAATTTTCCCCATTTTGTGAAATCTCAATTCAGATAAAGATTATTTATTACTGCACACCCAGTTACACTAACATGTTATTTCAACATCATATTATAATAACTATATGATTTCATAAATACGATGATCTATGTCGATGAAAGGAGTGATATAATCATCGAGATTTCAATGAAGAAAAAATGTTAAAATGCCATAATTGTCAGTAGACTCTTTATAAGCTGAGGCAACAATATATTTTGATGTAACCGTAAGAATTTTTATTTCTTTAATTTTTTCTCGCAGGTGGTACCATTAGAATGGTTGAAATATTTCGACGAACGTGAGCTGGAGCTAATGTTATGCGGAATGCAGGAAGTGGATGTAGAAGACTGGCAGCGTAACACTATCTACAGACATTATACACGCACCAGTAAACAGGTTGCTTGGTTCTGGCAGGTATGTAGCTGATGTACTAGTGTCATTCCCAATTCGCTGCTCGAAGTCACCATGGGGTTATGCCTAAAAATCATCGCTACAGTTATCTGACTGTCGCATTAAAGCAGAGGAAGCGCCCTTTTTGGCTAGTACATAATACAACTTTTAGTTAAAATTAGGATAACATACGTAATTTCATGTTTCTTATTTAACATTGTTGAAAAAGAAAGCAATCTAAAATCTAAATACAGAAGTAGTTGCATTATCTATTGGCTGAATAAATTATTTATTATTATTAATTAACATATCGTAAGGGCAGTTTTGATCTACTTGAAATATCCACGATATATTATATAGGAATAATACTGTATTGTAAAAAAAGCTTTATAAATCAAATGTTTTTTTTTTTTAATAATTACTGTTCGTTATTTCCTTTAGATATAAATCGATCTTAAATTTACATCATAATATATATTAACTATACATTTAAATCGTATCACTCTATCTATTTTCATCAAAATCCGTTGATAAATTTAAAAGATCTAAGGTAACGGACAGCGGAAGCTACTTTCTTTTATCATATGTAATGATAAGAATATTGACGTTGTTACATATTAAAATAAATACATTTTATTTCAGTTTGTCCGACAAATGGATAATGAGAAGCGAGCTAGATTGTTGCAGTTTGTAACAGGCACGTGCCGAGTGCCTGTTGGTGGTTTTGCCGAGCTTATGGGTTCTAATGGACCGCAACGGTTCTGTATTGAAAAGGTATGCTGCCTTTTTCATATTATTACGCATATTTAAAAAAAACCGCCATTCTCTATGCAATGTGAAATACATCTACCCATCAAGATAATGTTTTAACAAATTTAAGGGGTTTGTCGTGAACATATCGAATTATTCAGTCACTCGCGTTGACATCAATAGACTATCGACAATAGTATGAAAAAATTACCATCTATATCTGATAAATAAAATTTCCCTGTCACAATGTTAATTACTGTACTCCTCCGAAACGGCTTTACCGATTTGTAAAAAGAAATTATATGCGTATTCAGTAGATCTGACAATCGGCTACTATCTGTTTTTCATACCCCTAAGTGATAAGGATTGTTCACCCTGAATTATTTTTTTTAATTTTGGGACGAAATTATTTTTTTGTGATACAGCACACAAAAATACATGCAATCCTAAATTTTGACCTTTCTACCCAACCCGTATTTTTTAAAAGCGATAATAGTAATTATATGGCAAAACAACGTTTGGCTGGGTCAGCTAGTATGCTATCGATTTGCTGTTTACCTCATATTCATTTTTTCCCTTTTGTTTTCTTTTCTCTTACGAAAGTGTAATAGTTTTTTATTTATTTAATTACTTAAACATCTTCAGTATTTAATATATTGTTAATTTATATTGCTTACTTATGTAAATTTAATTCTTGTATTTATATGTAACACACGCAGAGTTGGCCAGTAACTAGGTGTGCACTGCGAATCTTGTTTATATGTTTTTTAAATGTAATTGTCTAAGTGACACACCTGTTGGCGAACCTTGTTAAAAAATCGACCTAAACGCAAAATTTCCTCTGCAATGTGAACATCTATCCGTTATTACATACTATTATGAAAATAGCTCGATTGGTAATTTGGAACATATGCTTTTCTTTTTAAATTGTCTAATATAACGAAATGGAGCCGTCGTGTAATAAAGTCGTGAACGTGTTGCAGGTCGGTAAGGACACGTGGCTGCCACGCTCGCACACCTGTTTCAACAGACTGGATCTGCCGCCCTATAAAAGCTATGAACAATTATGCGAAAAATTAAATTACGCTATTGAGGAAACCGAGGGTTTTGGTCAAGAGTAAAAATATGTTTGCTAATAGCACTAGTAGTATAATGTAAATTATTGTCACATTAATTTTAAACTGCACTGACACCGATGAAGGAATTATTCAATGGAATTGGTGCCGTCATAAAAAGACCAACCAAATAATTTTATGAATATTTGTTTAAACGATTATTTTATTATGTAGATATCCTTAGTGTATTATGCCAGTTAAGATATATTTTGTTTGAACTATATTTATAAAGTTCGTCTATGAGGTTCAATAAAAATCTTCAAAAAATATGACATGTATTTTTTTTTCTTATTTCGGGGTCATTAAACTTTGGGAAAATGATAAAAAACTTACCATCGATTTCGAAAGGAAAGTCCACCAAATGAAACAAGAAAAATTTTTGCCATTTAAATTATATTTTTGATCAGTCATTAAAGGCGATTCGAAGAAAGACTGGTAAAAATACGGTGTTCGGTTCAAATCAAAATATTCTTTTTTCAAGTAGGCTCAAAAAGCACTTTTGAATCGTCAGTAGTCTGTCCATTGGTAACAAATCTACCACCGGTTCGGAAAGTTGAATCCGCTGAGAAGAAACCGGCAAGAATCTCAACGGTGACTCTTTTAAAGATAGTTCTGTATGATAGTTATGTAAGATAATATATTGCTTCTGTGAGCAACTGGAATCAAATCCAAACATTTCTATCGCTTAAATATTCCTCAACATTATAATATGCCTTTTGTAAAAGTATGTTTTTGACATATTTCTTAAAACTATGCGGAGGCAAATCTAAACTGATTGAGGTATCTTATTAAAAATGCGTATGCTCAACCCGACAAATGATTTCTGAACTTTCTTCACTCTAAAATTTTTATGAATTACAAGTTTGTTTTTATTTCTTGTATTACAATTATGTATTTCACTTTTCTTACTGAATAAATGGCGGTATAACCATTCTCCTTAGCTGACCTAAATGCCACAGACCGATAACGGGCAGCAGCGTTATCGGTGCGATAAGGTCAGCACTGCGATCACCAACCCGCCTGCCAAGCGTGGTGATTATTGGCAAAACCACACATGATGACGACAAGGCAGCAACGGCCCCCAGTCCCCGGCAGCCCCGCTATTCCAAGCTCTGGCAGCGGTTTCGGTAACGGCGGGGCAGGGGGTGCTAAGAATCTCCGGAAGAGATTCCGCTGCCAACCCCGACGACTTGACCTGGCAACATACAACGCACGCACTTTGAGGACCGACGAAAAGATCTTCGAACTGGAAGAAGCAGTAAACAAGTTACACTGGGATATTATAGAATTGTCCGAAGTCCGTAGAGAGGGGGAGGACACGATAATCCTCGAATCCGGTAACTTGTTTTACTACCGGGAAGGTGAAGTTCAATCTCAAGGTGGTGTCGGATTCCTTGTCCACAAATCCCTCGTCAACAGCATTGTAGAAATTAACAGCGTGTCCAACAGGGTAGCGTACCTGATACTCAGAATCACCAAACGGTATTCGCTGAAGGTCATCCAGGTTTACGCACCCACATCATCACATCCGGATGAGGATGTAGAGGTTATGTATGAGGACATATCCAGGGCCATGCATACCTCTGGGACATTCTACAATGTTGTGATGGGAGATTTTAACGCAAAACTCGGCGAACGAAGTGGGGCAGAGCTGAGAGTGGGGCAATATGGCTATGGGCAACGGAACCAGAGGGGACAGATGCTCGCTGATTTCATGGAAAAGGAGGGACTCTACATGATGAACTCCTTTTTCAAGAAACAGCCGCTCCGAAAATGGACCTGGCTGAGTCCCGATGGTTCCACGAGAAATGAGATAGACTTCATCATGTCTACGAAACGGAACATATTCAATGATGTCTCTGTGATCAGTAAAGTGAAAACTGGGAGCGATCACCGCCTGGTAAGAGGCACATTGAATATCAACGNAACCTTCTTCACTCTAAAATATGGCTTTACAAGGTTTCCTTTTATTTCTTGTATCAAAAATGTAATGTATTAAGAATGTTATTCAATATATATTGCGACCGTGCGGAGAGAATTGATGTTTATTTGAAATTTTCTCTTAAAGAAACACGAGATCCTAATTGATTGGCTCGTATTGCTCTTTTTTGTAAAATAAATATAGTTTCAATGTCCGCCGCCCTACCCCATAACAGTATGCCGTAAGACATAATGCTATGAAAATAAGCGAAATACACCATTTTAGCAGTTTCAACATCAGTGTATTGTCTAACTTTTCTAATAGCGAATGCAGCGGAACTAAGTTTACTTGCCAGAGTCTTAATACGTGCGCCCCACTGAAGCCCAGAATCTAATGTTATACCTAGGAATACTGTAGATTTTACTTTCTCTACAGGAATATCATTAATTCGAATATTTGTACACATTTCTTTTGCATTTGGCAAAGTGAATTCAACATACTTAGTTTGTCTGCGACTCCAAATATAACAATACGAAGAACACTATAAAAGAATACGCAGTTATTTCTTACTTTTTAGAGTATATTAATATATTTGTAAGTCTGCTTTGAAAGCGGTTATTTTTTGTTAAAATGTTTATTTATTTTTTGATTTTTAGCCAACGTGTTGCAATGCAGGAACAAACGTAAGCTCATTGCTAATTGATTACACACTTTTATTTTCTGCCTTAATCCGCACCCTTACTGTAAGCCGTTGAGGAGATCCATTGATCCTCATATTTAACTACGACTAGCACTTGACCATACCGAAGTTACGGTAGGCAACTCAAATATCTGAATAGCCTATAGAAGATTCTGTCGAGTATCGTTCATTTGCTCCTAAGAATTGAAGAGTTCCGTCACTTTGTCATGAATTCCATCATCAGAAGCTAACCAAACATCACAAAACAACCCTCGAAGTAAATACTTTCCAATAACAAATGAATAACCGTAATCGGTTGGCGTGATCTTGAGTTATTCGTCCATTTGTCGCGCACATGCTTAATGCAAATTTAACACTTATCCGGTTTTCTCATGGAAAATCATCTGAACTGGATTTTAAAAAAATGGGACCCTATGACAAGCACCACCTATCATTTAAAAAAAACATCAAGATCGGTCCACCCAGTCGGGAGATATGAGGTAATAAACATTTTTTAAAAATACAGACGAATTGATAACCTCCTCTTTTTGAAGTCTGTTAAAAATTAGAGCAAAAATTATAATTTCATAATAATTTTATTTTACATAAATGTACAACCAATAAATAAAAGAATTAAAGTTCAATATTTGTAGGGAAAACATTTCAATCATAACAGGTATTTTATGTAAACTTGTTCTTAATTTGTCAAGCAATTAAGAAAGTTTCGTTTCAGCGAAGTTACGTGCAACTTTAATAGCTTCATAAATGCCGCTTGTGTTATTCCCGGAAGCTTGGGCGGATTCTGCTTTACCTCCTCCTTTACCGCTCATTATTGGAACGACAGATTGAACCCATTCTGATGCAAGCAAACCCCTATCGATTAAGGTTTTAGGCACTGCTGCTAAACAAAATATTTTGTTAGTATCATCATCCACAGAAAAGAACATAGCAGCTGTATTTGGTTGTAATAGTTTAACTTGTTTTAAGGCACTATCTAGCGCTTTAGTATTGTTATAAGCCTTTAATTCTGTTACAATAAGCTCTGAAGAATTATCTTCAAGACACAATTCCTTTGCCTTCTCAATGACCAAGTTGATTGTCATCGCCTTAGCGGCTCTTTCTTTGTCATCCAATTGTTTCTTTAAATTTTTTAGAGTCCCTCTTAACTCTTCCTTTTTCCAATAGGCTATTTGAGCGTGAGATACGTCATTTGTAAGATCAACAATTTTTTTGACAATTTCTTTAGGATTCATGTTATCAGCTTGATCTTTGACAAAGTTAGAAATATTATTCACTTCATTTTCAAGAACAGTCATTTTATTAATGGCCTTCAGAGCTTCAGGGCCTGTTAGAGCAACAATTCTACGTATACCTTTTGCAATTCCTTCTTCAGTAATGATAACATAATCTCCAATATGTCCAGTCTGGTGTAAATGAGAACCACCGCAAAATTCTACAGATGTTTCAAATCCAGCTGTTCCGTCAGGGTTTTTTTCTAATTCTTCAATAGGTATACCAACTGAAACAACTCGAACTGGATCTGGATAGTGTTCATCAAACATAGCACGAAGTCCACTTATTTTTTTTGCGTCGCTCAAACGAGTATGTTTAGCGTAAACAGGCTTATTTTCATTTATAATAGTTTTGATTTGATCTTCAGTGTCTTTTATTTGTTTGGTCGACATGGGGCCTTTGTTAGTAAAATCAAATCTTAAACGATCTGGCATGACAAGAGAGCCTCGTTGATCAGAGTCATTTCCGAGAACTTTTCTTAAAATATTATTTAAAATATGTGTTCCAGTGTGATTATTCATAACCAAGCGTCGCCTTTCGGTATCTATATGTAAAAAAACTTTATCGCCAACTTTAAGTGTGCCTTCAACTTTACCAGTATGGAGAATATAACCACCTTTAACTTGCACATTCTTAACTGTAAACTCGACACTGTCATCATTGGTCTTGACCATATACCCTTCATCAAATATCTGTCCACCTTGTTCAGCATAGAAACTAGTATGATCTAAAATAACACCACAGTCTTGACCACTCTTAACTTCATTCACAAACTCTTTGTTACTACGTAATGCCAAAACCGTACCTGTACATGGCGCAAATTGGTACTCAGCATCTTTCGATGCAGAGGAGGGGATGTAATTATATTTCGGTGAATCATCTGTTATAGGTACTCCAGTATCTTGTAGATGACTAATAGCATGAATATCTAACGCAAGTAAGTCTTCCTGTCCTACACTTTTTCCTTGAGATGACAACTGTGATTCTTTTTTTGCCTTTTCGTAAGCTTCCATATTAATTTCCAATCCTTTTTCTTCACACATTAATTGTGTCAAATCAATTGGGAAGCCATATGTATCATACATTCGCCATGCAACATCCCCAGGAATTATTTTTGAATCACCAAGCTTTTCAATAGTTCTGTAGAGTAAATTTCTACCACGAGACAGTGTCTTTAAAAATTGAATTTCTTCTTCATTGATAATTTGAATTATCGACTCTGGATCTTTTTTTATTTCTGGAAAGACATCACCTAATATTTCTACAACAGTGTAAACTAAGGATCCAAAAAATCCTGGTTTTGCATTCAGTTTCTCAGATGCAAACCTAACTGCTCGTCTCAATATTCTTCTCAAAACATAACCTCTACCTGTATTATCAGGACATCCTCCATCAGATAAAGCAATTGTTAAGGTACGTGCATGATCAGCCAATACACGATAAGCCATGTCGATACCATCTCTGTCATCTAAACCCACTTTACCAGTATAGGGCCTAATTTTTGTGCCATTCTGAATGGCATTAAAAATAGGCATAAAGAGGTCAGTGTCATAGTTTGCTCTTTTATTTTGAATAACAGAAACAAGCCTCTCTAGACCTAGGCCAGTATCAATGTGTCTTTTTGGCAGCAATTTTAATGACCCATCTGATTCTCTATTAAACTGTATGAACACTAAATTCCAAATTTCAAGCACATCAGGGTCATCCATATTAACAAGATGTGCAGCATTTCTGTCACCAATTCGATCATAATGCAATTCAGAACATGGTCCACAAGGCCCTGTATCACCCATTTCCCAAAAATTATCTTTCATATTACCAGGCAAAATATGAGATTCTGGTACTCCCAAATTTAACCATATATTCTTGCAGTCCAAATCTGGTTCTAGTCCTGCTAATTCATCACCTCCAAAGTAAGTGACATACAGCCTGTCACCTGACAGCTTGAATACTTCAGTGAGTAGTTCCCAAGCCCATGCACAAATTTCCTTTTTAAAATAGTCACCAAAAGACCAAGTACCTAACATCTCAAAAAAAGTGTGATGATAAACATCTTTTCCTACATCATCTAAATCATTATGCTTTCCACCAGCCCTTATACATTTTTGAGTGTTGACAGCTCTTACATATTGAGCCATGTCTGAATTTGGATCTACAGTTCCCAAGAATATAGGCTTAAATTGATTCATTCCTGCATTTGCGAATAAAAGTGTAGGATCATCAAGTGGAATTGTAGATGATGAATGAACATACTTGTGTGTTCTATAAATAAAAAAGTCAATAAAAGTTTTTCTAATATCCTGTCCTGTCATAGAAGTATCCATTTTGATAGCTAATCTGTAAGAAAACAAAATGATAACCATTTTTAGCAAAAAGCCATAAATTTCAGATTATGAATAATATGATTAAAGTAAAGTAAGTAAGTAGCAGCCCATTAACATCCCACTGCTGGGCACAGGCCTCCTCACTTCAAGGAGCGAGGGTTTTTAGAGCATAGACCCACCACACTGCTCCACTGCGGATTGGCAGGCATCATATGATTATTTGATGACAATTTATCATATAATTAAAACAACAGAAATTTTTTTTTATAAAAAATGATTTCATTTATTTAAGGACTGTATACTTTTGGTATCTATAAACATAATTAAAAAATTCTATATCATTTTGCCTAGGAAATTTACTGTCAGGATATTTCCTATTTTTTTATATCACCTGTTATTATGAGAAATTAGAAGTTACAAAATTTTACTTTAAGCAAATAATTTTTTTTCATTGTTGGTACTGTAATGTATTTCTATATACTTTCATGGGTTCTCTTAGGTGAATTATTAATATTTATAAAATTGTTCCCATGATCTTTAGAGTTATAAGTATGTTATGTATTCCGTAAATTGGAAATAATTCCTCAGAACAAATCTTTTTATAAAAACAAAAAAAAGCCTTCCATATTTATTGAAAAAGTTATCATTTTTATACACAATCTTGATATTTTGTTGCTAAATAACAATTTTGAAAAAGTTTGTTCCAGAGGACGAAATTTCCAATAAAAAAGTTCTAACTACATCTCCATTATTTGTAATTTTAAATTGACGTTGAATATAGGGCTCCGTGCGGCTGTTGTGGCACGCGCGCGCCGCCGCTAAAGAGAACTTATAAAAAAAATTAGAATAAATTGTCATTTTAAAAATATCAAAAAATTCTAGTATCTTCTTAACAGTTGAATGAATCTAGCCCCGTAGGAAAAAAATACCATTTTTCAAAAAGTTATTCAACTAACAAATTTTTTCCCAATCTCCATTGGCATAAATAATTGGCCTATAAATTTTAAACTTTATGGAGTCCTTTTGATATATATACTTCATAAGATCCTGCAATAAAAGTTCATAAAAAGTTATTTTTCATGGAGCCCTATTTTCAAAGTCAAATTAAAATTATAATTAATGGAGATAGTTTTGAGAGTTGGGACTTTTTTTATATAAAATTTCTTTTTTCAAAATTGCTTAAATATTAATATTTTTTGACTTTTTAACAAAAAGTTAAATACAATTTTATTTAATTTCATATTGTTAATAACAATTGCAATTTTTTACCTGCACCAAAATCCCTCAAAAATATTTTGCTTGAGGTGGTTATGAATCAAATAAGCTATCACTCACATTTTTAGGACCTTATCTTTATTTTTCACATTTTGAACTTGTTGACTAGACTATAAGTAATACTTTAAGCTGAGATCAGAAACCCATAATTATGACAATGACTTTGCTTTTCCTTCCCATTTTAAAATTTTTATTTTATTGCAAAATAAGAGCAAGTTACTTGAGGCCTACATATCCCTGACTTTATTAACATTATACCCTGATATAAAGAAAGTCCCATGACCTTGGCAAAATTTAAATATTTATTGACAAATAAAAAATAGTCAACAAGTGTAAACTATTATTATTCAAAATATACAACTAAATAATAATGTTTATTTTCTCAATATTTCTTAATCAGTTTAAATTGATACAAGACTTAATTAACGAAACATATGGATTCCAATATAAATATTGTTTATTGTAATATTGTTATTTTGGACCAAATAAACAGGGTCTTCTTATAATAGAGTAGACTACATTTAACATACCATTTATTAATGAAAGTCAGAGTCTTCAATGATTAAATAGTTAACTGAAAAAACAAATGTTTCTTAAAAAAGTTATTTTTTATAAAAAAAACTTTCTTATATCCAAAAACTTTGATTCTGGTATTAATAAAATATAATAAAACCTCTAATTTCTATATGAGAAGAAACAATTTAATCATTACATTTAAACATATGGAAGCGCAACAAAAACGGTGAAAGTAAAGGGCACGAATACGGTTATGTTAGTGGCATAATGTTGAGGTAATTGATCGTTCATGTATATTTAGCTTGTGATTTCAAGACTTAAAATGTTATTTTAATAAATGATAAATACCTTTCTTTTGGTGGTAAAAGCCGGTCGTATAAATTTCAATTCACGAAGTAGAATTAAATAAAACTGTATGAAGAAAATTAGTTTAAATTGATCAGTACAGACAAATAACCTCAAATGCGATATACGTCAATAGTCATTGGTCAGCTCAGAGCCTAAATCAAAGTTAATAACTCAATAATATTTAATGACACTCACGTCGCAACTATAGAGTATAAATGCAAAGTATTACTTTGGAATATTTTAATGATCCCAGATGATTATTAAGTAAACACGAGTATCTAAACAGAAATCATTTATATGAAACATTCCCTATAGAATGGATGGATGATGGATCCCCCCGCACGAGAGACTTTTTAAACAATGTATTCAACAGACAATTCTTATGTCAGTAAAATCAGATTATGCCTATACTAATAACTTTTCACCATCTTCATTACATTTCATCTACAATAATGTATTTTATTTTTATCTTGCTTTAATCATTTACCCAACTATAAGTCGCTATAAATATTGAAACCAAGTCTTTTAATATTCAACGGGATTTTAATGTAGTTGTCAGCAACGGATAGAGTGAATAAAAAGGGAGTTTCTACATACATATCTTTGCATATCTCCTTCGCTTCTTTTATTTTCATTAAACCTGTCATACAAGTTCGTCGGTTTAAAGTACTCTTGATTTGGCCCTCATTTAAAACGTCCTGGATTTGATCCAGAAACGTTCCTCTTGGTCTTCCTCTTCCAACTTTCGCATTCACTCTAGACTCATAAATCCTTTTGGTCAGTCTCCTTTCATTCAATTTCTCTACATGCCCTAACCATCTAAGCACACCTTTCTCAATTTTAGTCACTACATCTTCATTTAAACCACAACGTTCTCTTATCACACTATTTCTTACTCTGTCACTCAGTTTTAATCCACTCATACTTCTCAACGCCCTCATCTCTACCGCTTTTACTTTACTTTTGTGATTCATCTGCCATATCCAACTTTCACTACCATACATAAGTGTTGGCACCAACACTCCAGCATGCACTGCCAGTCTGGCCCTTTGAGACACTATCTGGCTATTCATAAAGGCGTGCAGAGCACCATTTACCATATTCCCTGCATTCACTCTCCTTTCAATATCACTTTCACATGTTCCATCTTTTGTAAATGTAGATCCCAAGTATACAAATTATTTCACCTCTTCCACTTGTTCCCCATCTATCAAAATATTGCCATTCATCATAGATTCATCTCTTTCAAAAAGCATAACTTTCGTGTGTGTTTACATTCACTTTCATTCCTTTCCTTTTCAAAGCTTTATTCATAATATTTACCATCTCCTGTAGCTCATTAGCGGATGACGCAAGTATTACTTGATCATCAGCATAAAGTAAGCATTTGATGAGTAATTCATTCGTTCATAACCCATACATACTTTCTTTCAATGGATAACTGTTTGACAAAACAGTTATCCATGAATAGGTTGAACAGCCATGGAGACGCAACACATCCCTGTCGAACCCCTCTTTCGACAGGAAACTACTCCGTGTACGCCCCGTTTATTCTGACACAAGCACTAGAACCTTTATAGAGAGACTTCAATGCTTGAATCAGATTACCTGTCACCCCATACGTAGATAACGTTGACCACAGCTCATTCCTCACCACTCGATCACAGGCCTTTTCTAAATCTACGAAAGCGCAATAAAGTTTCTATATATAATATATACATAATATAGTACAGAAAAGCCGACATTGCAAAGATTTATATTTATGCCATGTCGTAACAATCGCAATCCTCACTAGATAGATCAAATCAATGTGCTACGGAATATTATATCTTATACAGATCAATAAAATGTCCGCGATGATATATATCTCTAAAGGATAACCCACAGTAAAAAAAAATATATTTTAATTATTACAGCAATATGTTTTATTTTCCCACCTATTTTATATAATACAATAATTCTTATGCTCCTATTCGAATGTAAATCAAAACTTCTTAAACTAGAATTTTATTCAAATAGATATCTTTGAAGACAAAAGATATTTAAAAAGCGCAGGCACAGCGGTTGATAGGCCGTTCCTTTCTTCTTGAGTGGCATCAATCGGCGGGCGCAGTGTGTGGGAAAGTTACATCAGCATCAAACAGGAGGCTCCGTATTTTAAAGCATGTGCTACACAGTTTTAAACGGTGGTTTGAAACAGTGTAGATAGTTGTTTTAAGTCAAATTTCGTTTTATATATAAACACCTGTGGCAGCAAGAGTTGCGTTTGAAATCACTGGCAGATGCGTTTTTTTTCGAAATGTGTAGTTAATTTTAGCCCCACTGGCTTTTACAGCGTAACCGAGAAGGATTGCGAGCGCAGAAGCTACGCCGAGGGTGAGACCATAGAAGGGCCCTGCTGCGTCGTGGGAGAAACGTTGCTCTAAGGGCGTCTCCTGTGAGGCTCGGACCTAGGCTTAGACGTTTGCTGCTGCTGGAAAGGGTAAATGATAAAGGCTTGACACCCATGGGTCCGCGGTTGGGGGTCGCGGCCAGGGTGTGTCAGATAGCGGGGACCTCGTCTTCGACGGCGAAGACGCTGTGTGTGTAAGGGGCATTGTCAATCGTAATCTGGTCGTCGGGGTCGTCAAGGACGTGTTTGGGCCGCCTCTTCCTAGGCGGGATGTTTAGCCTAATCCCATAAGAGGCAATGATTCTGATGAGAGGGTTGGGGTGACTGGCGGCTCTCCGAAAGTAGTCTGCTGAGAGCGTTTTAAAATGTTTGTTGACCATTACGAGGTCTAGATCCCGATGGAGATCTATGTTGCGCGTGAGCCAGGGGGCGCCTGTGGCTACACGCATGAATTTGTTCTGCATCGTCTGGCGTCGAACCAAACAGTGTGCAGGAACGTGTGCGAACACTACGGTTGCATAAGAGGATATGGGGCGGATGCAGGTTTTGTAAAGTATCACCTTGTGGCGAAGTGACAGTTTACTTTTGTTGCAGATCATAGGATAAAAAAGATCTAGCACATAAACTGCCCTGCTACAGACGTTGCGAATGTATTCTGTGAAGTGCATGCACGCATCTAGGGTAACTTCTAGGTATTAGGCTTTCTGTCTCCAAGGGATAGGAGAATTCAAAAGTTTAATTGTTGCGAGATCGCGATGATCTGGTTTTTTGGCACCGGTGAAAAGCAAAGCCGTGCTTTTCTCAGCATAAACCTTAATTCTCCATTTAGGGAACCAATCGCCTAGGCTCTTGACCGCTTTTTGGAGACCTGTGGAGATGTAACTAAGCGAGTAAGAGGATGTGTACAGCGCGGTGTCGTCCGCGAACTGTGCTAGATGAATGCGAGGCGTTATGGGTATGTCACTGACATACAGCGAGAAGAGTAACGAGGACAGTATGGAGCCCTGGGGGACTCCGGCCTGAATTGAGCGGCGGGAGGACAGAGTGCCCTCGACGCAGTAGCAGAAGCTTCGGTTGGTGCGATAGTCTCGTATTAAAAATACGAGTCTATCTGGGACGCCTAGATGGAAAAGCTTATGTAATAAGCCGGCATGCCATACCTTGTCGTAAGCTTTCGCTACATCGACAAAGATGCCTGTGGCCTGTGGTGCCACGGTTATAGTAGAGATGATCTATGACGAGTTCCGTGAGGCGGTGCACTTGTTGCCCACGTGAGTGTTTGACGGGGAAGCCAAACTGGTCGTCTGGCAGGAGACTTTTGGCCTCTACCACTGCCTTGAGTCTCTTTAATATTAATATCTTATACACTTTTGCAATCGTGTTGAATAAGCTAATGGGGCGATAGCTGTTCGGAAGCGAGCGGGGTTCACTCGGTTTACGTTTTCCTATAACGATGGCTTCTTTTCATTCGCTCGGGAATGAGTAGGCCACCGAAAGGGCGTTGAATATGAGTACCAGGAGGGACACGCACTGTTTGGGGAGACGTTTAAGCATCTTAATCTTATTGGAGATGCGATCGGGGCATGGTGCTTTTCGCGCGTGGAGTTATCTAATGACTGCAAGTACTTCGTCTAAAGTCGTGGGATTTAACGGCTCACTTGTGGGGGTCGGTAGATGCGTTGGTTTAAAACTTCTTTGGAACCGTCTAGGCGCTTCTTTAAAACCTCGCGAATGATAGTTACGTTCATAGATAATACCTATATACTAGTTAGTTACGTTGCAGCGGCGAGCGCAGGCAGACGCACGCGACGACGACATTTTCAAAATGGCACGAGAAATAGTTACAGTACTTCTCGAGCGATAGAGGGATTTTCCCTGCCTTTGGGACTTAACATGCGAGTCGTACAAAGTTGAGTTGAGTAACTCAGAAAAAAATGCGTGAAATATTTGAGCCACAAAATAAAAAGATATTGATCCAACGGCCAACACCGCATCTGCAAAAAAAGAAGAGAGACAATCTAGGAATTTCTTATACACGGGAACTTCTTAAGTTCATATGATTAAGGGTTAATATCGCCTTTAACCATTGCTTCATCCATAGTTTTTTTTCTTCTTTAATTGCATATAAAAGAGCAAGACACACCCCAATTCTTTGTTCTTTAGATAGGTGCGCTATGACGTGTTTGTAATGAATAAACATTGCGAGCGTAGAGACGTCCTATTTACACAACGTTCTATAAACACTGATGGTTTTGTTAAAACCGAGTAGCCGGCAAAATGCAAATCTTTGCTTAAAACCGTATAGCACATGCCTAAGACTCACATTCAAGTGTACACAGACGCAGTTACGAGGGTCAGCTAGTCTTTCATAGGATCCTCCATAGATTATACCTACATACTGCTTAGGATACTCCAGCCAACTAACACGTATCTCTTGAATCTTGATTTGTGGTAGTCTGTGGGAGTCGCCTTGACAGTTGACAAGACAAGCCAAAACCCTAATGATGTAAATTTTACGATGACATACTTTTATTACTTACACTTCACAGATTAAATTGTAAAAGTTGTAGCAAAATGAATTTGTCTGCTTTAAGATATTTTTACAATAGTATTAGGCGGCCTAATTTGATTACTAGAGCTTATTGTAATTCAGTTCAACTTCTTGAAGATGGTCTAGAAAAGCAAGAAGAAAATTCCCTATCTCCTTCTTACACCGATTTATCTGAAATTACTCCTTATTTTCCGGAGTCCTTTAACTTAGCTGCTTATGTTAATAGTTCACATACATTACAAAGTTTGCTTCATTTAAATGTTAACCTTAGCAAAATTGAAAGGAAACCTCATATTGTGAATAAAGTACTTAAACTAGACTTTGACAATGATATAAAAAATCACATTATTTACATCAAAGATTTCGTAGAAATGGAAAAAATTGGGGAATTCATTACGAAAAATCCTCTCATTTTGTGCGAACCACTAACAGACATTGGAGTAAGAGTGAATTACTTGCAATCAAAACATTTTAGTATCGATCAAATAAAACAAATAATAACAAGAAATCCATTTTGGCTAATGTTCAGGTAAAAATATAATGAACATTTTTATTAATCGAGCTGTCGTTTATGTTGCAACTTTCATGGAATTTATGTGATAAATAATTAGAAGAAAAAAAAGTAGTAATTAAATATAAAATTATTTAAATAACTTTGATATGCATCCCAGCTTAGATTAGATTGCTTTTTTTAAAGTAGTGAAATGCGGTCTCTTATTATTTCAAAGAATTTAAAAAGGGTATACTCAAATGTACAAGAAACCCACTGCTGTCTTTAAAATTTCAAAGTCGCAATTAATATGCATTAATTTTTTAGTCTTCTAACAAGATATCTGTTCATGTATTAAATAAGTTGTAAATAAAGAAGTCATTTATGTTTACAAAAATTTTTTCAGTACATTGAGGATTGATAAGCGATTAGGATATTTTCAGCAGAAGTTTAGTTTATCAGGTAATGAGATAAGGTACCTTGCATCAAAACAGCCAAAACTTATAACCTACAATCTACACCATGTAAATACTAGTATATTTGCCATTAAGGAGGAAATGGGATTTAGTGATAATGAAATAAAGCACTTGATTCTGGATAAGCCAAAAATATTGATGATAGGTAAGTTTTAAAATACATATATTTATACAAATATGTAAAAGTAATGTAAGTAGTAAATTATTAAATCCCACTTTAAGGGCACACTCCTCCTCACTCATAGAAGAAAGGGTTTTTAGAGTATAGACCCACCACACTGCTCCATTGTGGCATAGGCAACTAACACATACCATACATGAGAAACTCAGTAGTACCTACCCTTCATTTGAACCTGCAATTTCTTTTAACAATCCATGTGTCTGTCTTTCTGTATATAAACTGATTAATTCAAAAACCAGTGCATGAGTATAATTTAGTTTGTTTACTGCAAATATATTAAATTTACAATGATACTAATAGAAAGAAGGTATTTTTTCATAAATATTCATATTTTAGAGGTGAGAAAATTATAAAACATTGCAATTTTATTGGTCTTTTTTTAATTGATTCAGTTACATTTCAGTTTAAAGATTTTTTGTATAAACAAGGTTACTTTGAAAGATGTTAATCATCACAATTTTTCAATATTTCAGGTAAAGAAACCTTGATTGAACGGTTTAGTTATATACATAATATAATGAAAATACAGCACAGCACCATATTACATTACTCAGGTATTCTTATGTGCAGGAATTTCAGAATAAAGCAAAGACATCAGTTTCTAAAAAGTTTGGGAAGAGCCCAATATGATCCAAAAAAAGAGAATTATGTTCCAATATCTTCTTTATACAAAGATACTGATGTAGAGTTTTGTAGAAATCATGGTAAATGTAATATTGATGACTTCAATATGTTTTTAAAAACATTGTAATTAGCCTGCTTTACCCAAAACAACTTTATGTTGAAAAGCATTAAGAGAATGATATAAGAGAGTGTCAAAAATACCAGCTACAGTGAACACACCTCCAACAATTGCACAAATATTTGTTGCAAAATGCCCAATCGACCTGCAAAATAAACTCTATGAAATATGGTTTATGATAAACAGTACATATAGTGCCTTGTTTTATTTGTTAACAAACCTTTCTTTTTCTGTGTATTTAACCATTAAGGGTGACAATTCGTAACTAAAGAATGCTCCTGGCATCCCAGATTCTGTATTTACATTTGATACAGATTTTTGGTGTCTTGTTACAGAGAATTGATTTGTATGTAATACCGTGTTATCCAATTTGATGTACATTGTTGGAACTATCTTTAAATAATACTGAAACATTACTGCACCTGAAACATATTTTATTCTGGATATACAAAGCATCAAATAATTGTAATTGTAATATGACGTTCATTGCATATGCTCATGCGGCCAGAAAGTGCCCTGTTTCATTTTTTTTGTTTATCTTATGAACTTCTTGAGGACTGCAAATATTTAAGGAAGTTCATTATTTATGAATTTACTTGCAAATGTATTATAGCTATTTACTAACATGCAAATAAATGTAATATTACCACCTCAATTTATCACTGGGGAAAAAAGCAGCTAGTCTTATCTGTGGTAACTATAACATAGATTACTCTACATTGTCAAGGTAGAAAATTCATCTGTCAGTTTATGACATTGCTATCGAAGTGTTATTTCGAATTTTATTTCAATAATAATATTTAAAATAAAATGCCAGTGCCTGGAGGAGTATATCAAAGCCAGGGTCCATCATGCTTTGACAAAATGAAGATGGGATTTATGATAGGCTTTTGTGTTGGTATGGCGAGCGGTGGTTTATTCGGCGGATTCACAGCTTTAAGGTTAATATTGAATATTTTGTTTAAATAAGTGTTATTATATGAATGGTTTTAATCAAATGTATTGGGTTTACAGATATGGGGCAAGGGGCAGGGAACTAGTTCATTCTGTTGGAAAAGTTATGCTGCAAGGTGGTGGCACGTTTGGTACATTTATGGCCATAGGAACTGGTATTCGCTGTTGATGTGATTATTCCCATATCAACTTGTAAATATGTGTAGTGACATGAGGCCCTTCTTTTCTAAATAAAAATTTGTTTGTAAGTTCACAAATTACTATTTCATTTTCCTTGTGTAACATACTGTGATAGTACTTTTCCTTGTGGAAAGTACAGTAATATAACATGGTACTCCTATAACACATTTTCATATTATGTAATCCTCTTTTTGATACAGGCATTCCACCATATAATCTGGTTTCCCATATTAATTAAAGTACATTATTTCAGATAGTTCCTAGAGTGAATTAATATGTAATAAAATTGTAAAAATATTTGAAAAACTGTTTTTTCAGTTTATAAGTTTTTTATCAAAAATACTTTTAGTTTAGTATGGTTTTAATAAAATGTACATTTTTTATATGTGTTAGACTTGCATGTTTCATGACAGTTGAAAATTTGAGTTTTTCTTGAAAAAGCATTACTCATTGTCACATTCTACCTAACCAGAATGTGCAAGCAAGAGTGTGGAAGAAGTGATAGAGAGGTGCAATCAACCAATGTCTGGTTTACACTATTTGTTACAAAAACGATTTTATCTCTGTTTTGTAATTTTGTTATCATGTAGTTTTTGTTTTTCCAGCCAACCGATTTTTTTATGATACATGTACAGTAGTAATCAAAATACTGTATCCACTATAGGTATGTGCAGCAAGAGAGATCACAAATTGTTAAACTGAGTGGGAGGAGAGACAATGTAGCATCACTTCACCATAGCATGTGTCAGCATCACTATAGACATCAAATCACTGGATAGGCTTTACTTTACAAGCTGATTATAATTTCTTACCTTCTTTGGCTAAACCTGTAATTCCATCTAAAGGTGCTGTGTTAGCTTCTTGAATATCAGTTCCAAATGACAAATGCCTTATTATATGGGTTGTGTTAAAAACTGATGATGAAAAGGGCTGGACATCATGTACATGTACATGGTTTATAGTGAAACTTTTGCCAGGAGCTATATGGAAACTTCCACCAACCTAAAATAAATAATTTAATATTTGTGTTGACATATAGATAATTCTAAGTTTATATTATATTAGAGAAGTAAATTTTCTTTGAAAGTATTAAAAATATTTATATTAATTTTTAAATCTGTGAAATTTAACAAACCTAATTTACTATTGTCAGTGCTTTTGTTATTTAGAGACTACAAAATATTTTTTCATAAGAATCAAGTTAATGTATTATGAAGATGTAACTTAGCTTAATAGTATTATTAGTCTTATTTTTTAGCTAAACTAATAACTAAGGTGTAGTATTTTCTATACAAATAATATGTACCCTATTAACTTCCATATATCCATAAATTTGACAACCTTCTTTAAGAGCTTGATTAGTTCTTTCTAATGACTCATCATCTTTACATTGCGCTATTGTTGATAAATCAGGCAAAGCCCAGCGTTTTAATCTATATGCTTCTTTGACATCGTCACAAGTATTACAACATCTGCAAATACAACCTTACTATGACATGATCAATATTACAGAAAATAATACCAACATTTGTAAAAGTAAACCTTATTTCTGTGTGTCAGGCAGAGACATAGGTGTTTCCTAAAACCCTAGTAACAATAAAATATTAATAAATCATTAATAGTTAAGGTAAAGTAATATGCTACATCTTACTGTGTCTCATTAAAGGCAGCACCATAACAACTACCACATGTTATTTTTGCTATTTCGGATGAATTTTGTTTTACCTGTAATAGCAAAATTAAAAGTTTTTACTAGAATTATATGTGTATTCACAGGTATTTGGTCACTATTTACTATAGCTAATATTGTAATACTAACAGTAGAAGAAATAGCTATATCTTCTTTCTTGGGCTCTTCTAATGGTATACCATTTAAATCTAAGCGTCTTTTATGTATGTTATGGTCCATTTGCAGGTGTTGTTCCCCTGATGAGTCCATTGCATCTAATACTAAGTCTGAAAGAATCAAGACTGAATTGTGTAGCAAATGCTCAGTAAAATAAAATGGTATCAATTAAATAATAAATACTTACAATCACATGATATTCTAGGCACAACAATATCAAAATTTATTCTTAATTTATGCCCTCTTGAAGTGTCCACAAATAACTCCTCTGATATGTTAGGTGACATATATGTGTGTAATTCAGAAAGGATTAAAAGGACCATTATTAATGCTCCAGTAACAGTAACTAAAATATTAATATATGTAAAATATATATTTTTTTGTATACAAGGTACATATGACATGGATGAATGCTTACTAATTGCTCCAGTTGCGGTTTTTACCCTAAAATCTTCTAAAGTTTTGGCATAGGCATCAAGTTGCTTAAATTTATTTAACAATTGAGATTCCATAGTATTACTAGCAGTTCATTCAATTAAAAAAAAACCCAAATTCTTTTCTTCTGCCGGTTTCATAAATAGGTTTTCCATTAATTTACTGATTGATAATCATAATTGATAACGCATACAAATTACAAGTGTACAAGTAATAAGTATTTATCTGTCAATGTCAATATGTTGTCAATTTGAATAGTGACGTGTTTTAAAAAATAATAACGTTAGTTGCGGTATGTTTGAAGTGTAGATGTTTTGTTATTGCGATACGTCAAACATTATATTTTTATACTATAATCAACATTCTAGAACTTTATTCATATAAATATATATATTTTTTATATGTACACAATGTATAAAATCTACGGATAAAAGTCAAATCACGTCATTATTTTACGTGATCAAACTCAATTGGTCTTGTTTTACTTTTTATTATTTTAGATACTGTTATGGTTTTGGAATCTAGTTATTTAAGTTATGAGTATTGCCATTATAAAGTAAAAAAATGCACGAACCTCGTAAGTATAAGAATTTGTAGCACGTGTAAATATCAGCAACCTAATCGAAATAGCACGATTAAGCTCAAAATGCGTTATTCTCTGGCGTTTATTGTGTCCTAGTCTGCGTGTTAAGATCGGTAAACAATTGATGCCAGTCTATTTACGGGTATGCATGAATCTATTGAGTTTCTAAAAGTGCTGAGTTCCCAATATACGGTGATCGGGTAGGACGAACTTCAATATTCGACCTGATTTTTGTCTTATTCATTCATTTGTTTATTTTAAGGTTAGCCTGTTGAGATACTCTTCAGGGGACATTGGACATTGTATTTCGATCTTCCAGAGTTTCTGCCATTACGAATATATCATCGGCAAACCGGTTGGTGAGTGAAATACTCGCCGTTTATATTAATGTGGAAGTCGTTCCGGTCCAAAAGGTTAATAGTGTCTTCCAACGCCGTGTTAAATAGCTTTGTGGAGATAACATCTCCCTTTAACATGCCACATTGCAATTGAACAGACGCTCTACTTTGATTCTGTACACGGAGTAACATACAAAGACTTCTACACGTGGATATATCGGTAGTCGATTCGGTATCTCCGCTAAGACTTCAAGACGGCCCAGTTTTCCATCGAATCGAAAGCTTTTTCATAGTCTAGCTAGCTATATTAATCTTGCTATCATGCAAGAAAGTGGCTTTCAAAACTACAAGTACGTCAGTGTATATTTTTTGTAGGTTATTTATTTTTGTTTTATTATTTTATGTACACTACACTTATATATAAGAAAACAAACACATAGCTATTACAAAAAGGCAGAGTGCAAGAGGCGGTCTTATCGCTTGGTAGCGATCTCTACCTGACAACATTTGGTACAGGGGTAGTTGTAGCAGAACTTAGTGGGTGGTGTATTTTCATACCTACAAATAGCTACATCCTAATATATACACATAATACACAAATAACAATAATGATATATATATATATATATATATATATATATTGTTTCAAAAATAGACTAAGAAATACAATATATGTAATAAATTAAAAATAAATAAGTAAAAGAATATCAGAAAAACAATAAAATAAGTCTTGTATAGTTGCTGCAGAAAGTGTTCTTTTATGGATTTCTTAAAGATATGTAGTGATCATGATTGGCTATAAGGAAGCGAATTCCACAAATTACTTGCTTGGACTTGAAACGATTTTTTTAGATAGTTTGATTTGTCAAATATGTATCGAATAAGCTGACGTGATGATCGCATTTGTGATTGCTCTCCGAAAAAGTGAAACATACTTATAAGATACGAAGGCATTTTTGGGTCACATTGTGCACAGTACAGAAGAGATTCACATATCCTATGATATGTCAATCTCGGCGACGGCGTATAGGAAGCTACTTGAGCTTTTTACGAAAGTGATACGTGGTCATATTTAGGCAAGCCAAATATGGATCGAATAGCAAGGTTTTGAAAACGTTCAAGTTTGTTAAATTGGGCCTCGGTCAAGTTGATATAGCTTGCATCAGCATAGTCCAGAATAGAAAGAAGGAGAAAATGTGCAAGCATAATTTTGGTAGGAATTGGTAAAAGAGATTGCAACCGTCGCAGTGAACCCATTTCCGCAAACGTTCTTCCTGCTAAGCTCCTTTATATGAAAACTCTATGACAATTTTTTTTCGATACACTCACCCAAACTTTTAACAACTTACGAGTACGGGATAGTTATGCCATTATAAATAATATCAGAGAGATTTTGAAGGTTTCATGTGTCTGCCAATAATAATAACTCCGCGATATCATGAGTCTGCCAATAATAATAACTTTAGACGTTGCAGTATTGACTTTAAGACCAAATTGGTTACTCCACTCACAAATAGCAGTCAAGTCATTTTTAATGGCAGTGACCGCTGATTCAAGACAATCGGGAGGGGTAGAGCGATAAATCGGAATATCATCTGTATAAATACGATAGAGAGAAGAAAGGTTTTTTGAAACTCTGCCAGAATATGACCTCTGCGGATAGCAATCAATATAAGATAAATGATAGCGATATTAGTATGGATAAGATTATAAAAGCGATAAAAGACATGAAATCAGGTAAGGCTGCTGAATTCGTGAATGCAGGGTTGATTTGATTTTAAATGGTGCCCTGTGCGCCTTTATGAATAACCAGATGGTGTATCAAAGGACTAGACTGGCTGTGCATGCAGGAAGTGTTGGTGCCAACACTTATGTATGGTAGTGAAAGTTGGGTATGGCAGAAGAATCACAAAGGTAAAATAAATGCGGTAGAGATGAGAGCGTTGAGAAGTATGTGTGGATTAAAACTGAGTGGCAGAGTAAGAAATAGTGTGATAAGAGAATGTTGTGGTATAAAAGAAGATGTAGTGACTAAAATTGAGAAAGGTATGCTTAGATGGTTTGGGCATGAAGAGAGAATGAATGAAAGGAGACTGACAAAAAGGATTTATGAGTCAAAAGTGATTGCGAAAATTGGAAGGGGAAGACCAAGGCGAACATTCCTGGATCAAATTCAGGACATTTTAATTAAGGGCCAAGTTAAGAGTACTCTAAACCGACGAACTTGTATGAAAGGTTTAATGAAAATGAAAGAAGCGAAGGACATATGCAAGGATCGTGGCAAGTGGGACGATGTTGTCTCTGCCTACCCCTATGGGAATGAGGCGTGATGCTATGTAATATAATAAATGCAGTGGTTACCTAAGTTTGTTTACATCCTCTATATGACTAATAAGAATATAGTTGTAAATTCTATGGAAGCTTTAGGTGGTATTCTTACATACTTAAACTTGGCCTTGTAAATGAAACGTAGAAAGTAGTAAATAAAATTACGATTTTTAAAAATTTTTATTTAATTTATGTCAATATGCTTGTAACAATCTAAATTACATATTGAATCATTACGATTATTATCTAACTTTGTGTATTATGTGAAATGGCGGCATATGATTACAAAAACGTATACGAAGTGTTGTGCAAATATCAACTTCAAGTATTTAACCATTTTCGGCTTAAATATAAACATCATTAAAAATTACTTTATAATTACTTAAGTTGATATTGGTTGTCCCTGCCACACAGTCACAATAATTGTATCTATTAATATTATTGAGTATTATTTACATGTGTACAGTCTTTTCATTTTTCTTATAGAGATCACTTCCTAACATTGAAGCCTTCTCCCGTTGGATCTAGTATCCAAGGGTAGTTGTTAGGGCATTCCATACAAGTGAACAGACGTAGCGTCTCTCCTGGTAACTCCCTAGTGGTTAAAGGACAGGCATTTGGCAAGGAGCAGAAAGGCTGGCCCTTTACGTCACACTTATCTTGTTTCCATTCTTCGAAGTCTCTAAGTTGTGATAATTCTGTAGGGTTTTGCATCCATTGGATAACCTGTATGAGGGAAGTGAAATACACGTCGTTCTTTTCTAACATTTCTTGAATAAACTTGATTAATTCATCTCTGAATTCCTTCTTAGATTTAAGCCATGAAGCGTGGAAGTGAAGTCCAAGAGGAGCACGGTTGGTTGTGTAATGGCGGTTGAAGTTGTGACGCAGAAGACGCGCGAACTGCTCTCCAGTTTGGATGTTTGAGCACGAGTCAACTACATGACAACCTGGCAGAGATTCATCAAAAGTAGGATCATCTCTTCGATCAAGTTCATTCATTACCATCTCCCACACAGGGTGACTTCTTGATGGGCAGTTATGCGCATTACCGTTACATTTATGAGGCATACGGAAGTATAATGTATAAGGCCATATTGGGACACGGCCTAAAGGTGCTGTGATTGAGGCATCATATACAAAGTACTGATCGGCCATCATTTCAAATTGTTTATTTCCTCCCACTCGTAAGTAAGGAGCTCGAACACCTATAATGGAAGCATCAGTAATGTTTGCAAATCGCTCAACTATTAGACGAGCTCCAGCCATTTCAGCTAACCAATCATCGTAGCTACCACCTGACCAGTACTGCGGATCATCTTTGTGTGTTATTGAAAATACCGAGATTTCATGTCCTTTGCGATGTAGTTCTTGGACTGCAGCATAGTTGGTGTATTTATGAGAAACAAAGAATGTGCCTCGAATTTGGCAACCATTAGGATTATGGCGGTTGCCATTAAAGATCTGTTCATACAAATCAATATTATCCACATTGACTGCGCCGTTGAAAGTGATCGTTACCATCTGTGGCACTTGATTTGGTTCAATTGCTCCAGGAATACGTGTACCATCAGCTGAGCAGAAACAGTCGGGAAGCCTACATTGGTTAGTATCACAGTCGGGAGCTCTATTGGGGTCTAATTCCACAGCTGCAAAAAAACGCTTTTTGTAACAAAGTAGAAGAACAGTTTTAAGGTACACACAATCTTATGTTAAGTTTCTTCATAGTTAGCTTTATCAAGGCGTTTTAAAACATTATCTTAGTTTAAATCATTTCAACCGGGAAATATCGAAGTATAAATAAACTTACTACAGGCGTTTTCATCAGATTCGTCTTTACATTCTGGTTTTCCATTACAAAATAGCTCTTTTTCCATACAATCGCCACTTCCGCAAGCCAGCTTACCCTCAGAACAAATAGGTTCATCAGTCTTCAGAATTGGCAATATTTTTCTTGGTTCTGTAAGTCATAAAATAAGATTACGAAATGCCTACAGAGAAGTCCAAATATATGGGGCAAAAAGACGCGCGTGAGAAATGAAATGACGGAGAAATAAATAACTTTATAAAGTGACCAACATTGTAATGTTGTTTTATCTGTGTAAAAGATTTTTCGTATAAGTGTTGAAATTTAAAGGTAGAGAGATAGAATGAAAAGATTTGGCAGTTAGGAGAAAATGATCAAGTTAACGGGAAGAAATAATGAGGGAAGAAGTCTTTTAAGTTGTGAAGAAATTGTCAAGATTTTCAAAGTATATTAGTTACCGTATGTTTACACATAAACGTTAATATTAGAAATTATTTTAGCGTTTTTCACAATAAAAGTAAATTGTGAGACAATGAACAAGATAATACGAAAATAGTAAGTGAATCGTGGTACCTTTGTGAACTTACAGCGCTTTATATAGGAAGAAAATATGAAATGACAAAATTATAACTTGGCTACTTTGAATATAACGGGGAGCAAAATAAATGGAATAAAAAAATTACGTAACCTTTGATTTATTGTATTTTTTGCATTTTCATACCCTTTTCAAAGTTGCCATGCTTGTATTATTATGCTTAAATATGAAACAACTTGTTATTACTATAATGTTAGTCTTAATAAAGCAAAAGGTGTATAATACAAATTCATCCAATTTCACCGAATTTGTTATTAGAAAACGAACAGAAAATACATTAGTAACTTGTTAAAACGGCGTTGTTAATAGTAATGGTTAAGTTAAGCCTTAGCTTCAAGGAAGTAGGTAGATAGTAACAGAAATGAATGTATAAATGTATAACAATTTTAATAGTGTAGTTTAAATGATGCAGTGAAGTGAAGAAATCATATTCCCTAATTTATGCTAAGAGGGTTTCTTTTCTGTTTTGCCGAAATGGTATGTATGCAGTAATTTAGAACACTCCATACAATTTTATGTATATATGTTTATTTACATCACTTTTATTTGTGTATGTGTATAGTTTATGTACAGTAATAAGAAATGTCATATGTGAGTAAACATGTTAATGCGTATCTAGTGCATTTGTCCTGATGCGGACAGTTTGCTTAATCCGGGGCCTCATGCAATATACCAAATCTACTGTGCGACGCGGCCCCCTCACCCAAGCTCGGTTGCTCGCTACTCGCGAATAATTTTTTTCGCACTTACTCTCAGTTTTGTCACAGTTGGTCACTTTACCCTTCCAGTCGCAGGTTTGTTTATCGAGATCGAAAGCAAGTCCCGACGGGCACGTGATCTGTTTAAGACCTGACCTAGTACACCTGTGCCGATAAGAATAACAATATATTTAATAAATGTATCAAAGCGGAAGCAGTCTCACAAAAGGCTAACGTATATTGAACAATTATAAATTAAACATCAAAATGTCAACCGGAAGTTAGCCCTTCGCACGACCACTCCCTGTAGTCAGCAGAACTTACTTTCTAATTTATCGCAATTCTTAACATGAGTTTTCCAATCACAGGTTTGACGGTCGATATCGAATGCCAGTCCGCCGGGGCAGCGGACTGAGGCGAGCCTGGTGACGCCATTTTCAGCTCCTTTGTCACACCTGCATACAGCCTTCTTTTCAATACGAGAGCCAGTTTATGTTGCTCTTCCAATTAGAAATAACAGTATATTTGGAGTGCGCTGTCATAAATATCTAATTTATTTTAAGTATCAATCTATGCATAATAAAATGTATAAATCGGAAGACTACACAACAAACTAGTATGAAATATATCAAAGCATGTAATAAAAAACAATAAAAATACGGTTAAACGCCGTTCAATAAAGATGATAAGTAAAATGAACTTGTTCAAATTTTAAGAATATTTTTCCTAAGTTTGATCTAAAACTTTATACTTACCTGTGTAACATGAAAATGGATTCAAAGTAGTAACTTCTATCTCGTGCCTATACTAAAAAGGTGATTAAGGGGTATGTAATTATTATTAAATTACTTTTAGTTTCTTGTAGTCCGTATCATCAATTCACATTTGTGAATCGTAACTAAAAACTTTATTGTTTATGTATTGTTAGTGCATCTGTTCCTCGATTGATGAGACAACTTTATATTTAGATAATTTGAAATAGGTATTTTTATAAAGGTGAACATTGATACAAGCAATATAGTATCATATTTGTTAAAAATAACAAACCTACTAAAATATTACATGTACTAAATTGTTACATGGCAAAATACATTAACCAATTCATTGCTTTGTCTTTTAGACAAAAATCGCAATATCACTATGACTAATATTCAAGGCACGTTGGTGACCGTTCCGTTCACTGGCTGGAATATCAAGTTCTTGCATACCAAACGAATGCATTTATTATTATCGACTATAAACAACCTTCAAATATATATGTATATTCAAATTTTATTCTTTAAGTAGATAAATGGCATCTCGTGCCAGTAGTAAGCATTCAATCACATTTAAGTACATTTTATAAAATTGAAATAAAGTGAAAACTTATTTGGTCAGACAATAGTTATTATTTTTTTGATTTCAAAATATTGTTGAATATAATTATTTAAAAGATAAAAGTTATTGTAAATCGTAATTATTAATTTACCTGACTACGTCACGGCAGTCGCCCTCGGTGGTTAATCGGAAGTATTCGTCAGCAGGACGCCCATCACAAAGCTGTTCTGGCGTCGCATCATCTTCACCGCCATCCCCTTCTTGACGCTTTACTCGCGTCGCATTAATTACTGAATGAAGAAAAGTAGTTCATTTTAATTATTCCGTTTTTGTCTATTAAACACAGACAGCAAAATTGTTGTCTATATTCAATCTTCTGAAATCATATTGAAATAATGTTTGTTACGTAAATACATAACAAACATTATTTAAATTTAATTTAAAAAGTAAGATAGATACATAATAACTATTATAACTTCACGCAATGCATTATAACTTGTTGCATTCCCAAGTACGTATGTTTATAAAGGCATAACATACAAACTTAACATGTTTATTGAGTAACGCAGCTTAACGTTAACCACGATTACCACACGCGCAAGAAAGAATGTAGTACCGCTTCATTTAAAAGTAGAATGTTGTGTACTGCGCTCATGCCTAAAGTTTCATGAATTTTAGAAATTGAATATAAAACATAATGAAATAAAATAACAATTTGACTTCAGTCCTATTTTATGTTGCGTAGTCAGTAAGGAACCCGATGACGGCATTGAAAGGTAAAACGTTAAAAAGAAATCGAGGTCAACGCCGGCCACGTAAGTAACCGGTGTTCTTTCTTATTAGACTTGAATATATTTTTACGTAAGTTTATTATAATAATAAACTAATTTATAATAATTTCGAATAAAGTTTTGTAATCTGGCGCAACTTGCGTCATCGCGATGTTAAATATTTAAATAACATTTATAAACTAAAGCTTTGTATAGTTTATGAGTTTAATCGTATTAAATTAAATAAAGCTTTAATATAAAATACGTAAATAATTTTGATTATATACAATATTTATTTGAACCTTTTAAGCTGTAGGTATACAAATTGTTTAGCATTTTAAACAATTGCTTTAGGTAATGGAAACTAATTAAATTATTTTTTAGCTGAAAGCTATTACAGTACTTACCAGCATAGGTGAGAAGTAGTACCCCCAAACACAGGTACGGGTGTCGAGCCATGGCGCTCGGCAAAGACTGGCCGGTGCGTCGCGCTCTACAAGAAAGTGCAAGAGGTGCTTGCTGCCCCTCTTCACCTATTTATATAACCAGGCAGGTCGCGTTCGACACCAGCCGACAAACTCCACCCGTCCTGTACGCACTATACCTCACGTTGATATAAGGCATCACTCCATAGCCGCAGCTTTTAATAAGCACACGGTGACGCTGTTTGAGACAATGCTCCGAAGTGATAATGATGATTAGGACTTTAGCTAATTACAACGACAATAATTCGCTAGTATTGCACAAAACTCGCTCGTTACTAATGTGCTAACGTTTTAATTAACACTTTGGAATATAATGCAATAGCATATTATTTATTGTTAATTAAGGCTATAGCCCAAATTGTTTTAATCAATGCCAAACATAACCGAGCAAAAAGTTGTTTCTTCTGGTTCCAAGATGCTTGTTCTATATTTTTTCCCATGACAATTTCAATGGAAAATTAATTGGCACCAAAATATTGATATGCTGGATAATAATTAATATTCATTTTATATTACGTAGCTATTGTCATTTAAATATATTTGCAGCATTCGGTTTCACCCTTTTGAAATAGTGTCAATTGAAATAAGCTATGCATTTTTATACCTTCTTAAACCTATACGTTTAGTAATTGTCTGAAATATAATGTACATATTTTTAACTTTCATACAAATTTTAATCCTACAATTATGTTTAATAGGAACTTTGATTGACTTTGTACTACAAATTGATTTTTACTTGCAATACACTTGGCCAAGGCAATCGAGCTGCATATTTTAAATCACAAATAAAGATATGTAGTATGTGTAACAGTAAATCTGAACGACACAGCAAAACTTCAACAGCTATGATCGAAGTTCAAAATCGAATTTTAATTCAAAACTCTTGAAGTTCTTGACATTTCCTCCAACAAGTAGGTACATTTTTAGATTATTTATTTCCTAGAAGTCAGCCAAGAAGGAAATCTTTTAAAGGCCTTAGTCATACACCTTTTAAAGAAGAAGGTATAACTATAGTAGTTTAAAACGCGTTTCTTGAAACTTTTCTAGAGTTCTTTATTCACATCATTTCATCATTTTTATGCAAGGACGTTCGGATCTAAGAAAGATTTTACATAGTTGTGATATCTTTGTCTATTAAAGGTATAAACCATAGTCGAGATTTTCAGAACAGCTGTGGTACTAACTTTAGGTTCACGTGCTAAAGTAATTATAGACACCATATGTAGTCTTTTTAAATTGAAAATGAAGAGCGAATAGGTTATGGTATACTACAGTGAAATGTGAATGAAAAAGGTAATCCCACAAATAACATAACATAAATCTTACTGTGAGGTAATTATAAAGTTCTAGTTGATAATCTAAGCGAATACATAAACCAATATATAATCTTGTTTGTCTTTAGTTAAGAGTAAATTTGTGTCTCTACTAATACTTCTAATCGATTTAATAAATAGCTTAGGAAAGACTTCAAGTAATAGGAGATTTTAACAAAGTTAATGATACGCTGACGACGTATTTATGATTTTCCCAATTAAATAAAAATTCGTGTTAAAGATGCTGCATAACGAGAAATATTTCGAACAGTAAAAATGTCACTAATCCGTTTACCTTATCTTAAATTAAAATTTTGTGGGTCTCACTTTCGATTTTAGGCATTCGAACCTGTTTTGTAAAATTTATGTCAATGTCATTTAAATACGAAGAGAAGATCCGAAACTGTAATTTTGATTTACATAATTAATTCTTGAGAATATAAGGTTGAAGGACGTTTGATTTTAGTTAAAGCGAAAAGGGCAAATTTTTACATTTATATTTTTTACATGATCGCTAAATTTTGTATAATTTAAATAAAACTCGATTTTACAATGTATGTAAATTTATTTAAATATTTTAAATAGTAGGATAATTGATATAAATTCAACCACTTTATACGAATATTTGTGTTTTTAATATTAATGGTTGTATTATGTGAAATTGTAATATAAGATAACATTGATGAATTGTGAATTTCCAATATGTAATTTCTTTAATTTTATTGTTTTGCGAACCTTATTCAATTTTGTAATTTACGTTGTAATAATAAAAGTAGACATCTCTGTTTATTTTACTTAAAAACATTATTTTCTAACAATGTAATGTTTATATCACAAAGGTTATTTCACTACAAACTTGTTAATTACCGATATTGTAATTTGAAAGCAAGTGTTTCTGAATACTAAATTAAAGTTTTTATTATTTTTACATTGAAACAGTGTTAACAAAACGTCGTATCGTAAATCACAGCATTTGGTTAGTGTTATTTCAATAGGACACATTTAATTCAGATAAACTAGACGGAGAAACAAACATACATTAGAACAATTTATTCCAATTTAATTTTAATAAAACATGTATACAACGGATACTCGGAAAAGCTTTAAGCAATTGGTTTTGTTATCATAGAGACAATAGATTTCTTTGTACTTATTTTAAATTATAGTCTGTAGATATAAATGAAATATTAATTTCATTTATACCTAGATAATGAAATCTGCCGTTTTATTTCTTTTTTCCTAAGGAAAATCATATTGTTTGTTTAATATATTTAAGTTAAGGCGATATTAATAAGTTATTGAATACTATTCGAAAACAAACATTAATAAGTAAAATAATTAACTTAAAACTGCAGCAAAACTGTTTGTGAGAAGATGGGTGGCCTTGCGGCAGTGTCCGGGTCTATCAGGTTATGTAATATACAAGTACCGAGGCCCAAAGGAGACTTGGCGGAGGGGCTGGCGCGGCGACACGGCGTCGGTGGCACTGCGTGGCACAACACGAGACAGAATTAGGGTTAGCGCTAATAACAACTATGTTTTTCTCTTTTGATTCATTCCACTTGCAAGGCCGAGGTTTTAATGTTTATGTTTAAATTATTTGTGGTTGTCACAAAAATCTGCACATGTGCAACAAAAAAAAACACGCTTGACCTGTTAAATTTAGCTAATCGGATAGGATTTGTGGTGGCACCCCTACGCGTCAGAGTCATATCTTGTTGCTGTGACACGCTCGAAGTCCTGACCTGTTGACTTTTTTAACATTTACATTGGCAAATGTAGGCGTAAAGCAGAATCTCGTAATTAAAATATTTATGAAATAGGTTTGATTATCAAACTTATTTTAATTTTATTACTTGTGAATTTTTAAAGTAATTACGTATATAGAAATTGCTTAAACTTATACGTTAAATTAAGTTTACGGAAATTACGATTTAATAAATAACGAATAGCAACACTACAATAAATTGGGAATAATATATGTACTAGGGTTTTAGTGTAAAGGACAAGAAATCTCCACATGATGAAAATAAAATTAGTTATTGAATTTGTTATTTTTTAATTTTTATGAGTAGTTTTTACTTTCCTTTATGATATTAAGTCATTGAAGTTTAAGAAAATTAATGTCCCTTATTGTTGTACTAACTTTTATTTTTGTAACCGTATTTACTCTCATTTTTGTTACTTATCCATTACTTTAATGAATTTTATTATAGAGATGGTTTATGATGATAATTATATGAGAGTATTGGGGAACAATAAGTGTAGTTTATCCGTGTTACAGACTCCATATAGAAGAGTTCAACGCTATGTTACGTCGCAATACGTTTTGACTGTCTAAATAAGCGATTCCATTAAGAATTTTCGTCGAAGTTCTAGAAATTTTTATAGCTAGTGCTCAAATACGTTCACTTTAAACATTTTATGTTATATTTTTATTATACAAGAGTAGTTAAATTGTTTTTAACTAGTTAAAAACTCGACTACATATATTAAGATATAAATGAGACAATTTAATAAAAATGTTTAAGTTTTGTAGTAAGTGAATTTTTATTAACTAAATATTAATAGCACAGTTTTCTTGCCTACTTATTTGTTAATTAATAATACTTATGTTCCAATACTATTATAATATGTTATCTTCTGCAGAGCATAAAACGCATTCAATCAAATAAAGAAAAAAATCAGTAATTTGACTTTTATTTTGACCTACTGAGCGAGCATTTTATTAAATGCCTCATGCTTTTATTTTCTCTATGTTGTTGAAATTGTTTTCTTAGTCAAATATGCAAAGTATTATAAAAGTTATGTTTAATTTAAGCATACGAAATTAAAACTAGTGGCATATAATAAAATGTATAATTAGCTATGCTACAGGTATATAAAGGTCAGGTGAATATTGACTAGAGAATAGTAATATGTAATCATCAAGGTAGACTAAAAATATGTTAAGAACGAAAAGAATGACCTGTAATAAAATAAATTTAACATTATGATTTAAACATCTTTTAATTTAAAAAATTAATAGTAACACGTAATTTTTATTTACTTCTTCATTGAACGATTAGTAGCGATTTCTTCCAGACAACCTCAACGGAGGAGATATAGTCATAAGTCAGGATAATATATTCTTAAAAAGATTGAAATAAATTTATATAAATTTTCACATTAAAAGATATATAACTTTTATAACTTCAGATTTTAATTTCTTAGTAAATATACATTTTGCCTTAATTTCGACTTCGTTATCTGCTTGCGGTTTTGATAAACCAAATGGCAGCAAAGAATTAGTCCATTTATTAATTATTGATGGATCAGAAGATATTATATCTGTTACTAGCTGCGTAAATATTTATGTTTTATTAACATTAAAAACTGCGTGCATATACGCTGTAGATGTGTGTCAAGTATCCGGGTCGTACATGCACGTAACAACTGCATATTCGTAAGAACCTAGCAATCGATAGTTTAAATGGTAAATCTTCGGCAACGTTACACAACAAATAGCACATCGCGTGAAAGTGTAAATGATTAGGTCAAAATAAGTTTTCATGAAATCATACGGAGCTATTTCGATGTATCCAAGGTATTTGCCGCTTTTTAATAATTTGTTTGTTACACCTATATTTTTTAAGCAGACTTAAGAGAGTTTTACAATCTATTATACGTTTTATACAAATAAGGAAGCACATAGTCACGGAAGACGTGGAAGTAGTTCCTGATGTTGTCATGGAATACGTGAAATAACTAGGCTTTGCCTTTTCTTAATTTAAAAGTATGAGTCAGTTTGTTGTGAGAAAAAGATCCTTATATAAGCATAATTCACAATTTCCTGAATCTATATTCAAATAAATAAATTTTGTAGCGTTTTGATGGGTATAAATTTCTGTAATTATATATATATTGATGAAATTTTGTTCATTTGTAATAGGACAATAAAATAGAAAGGAACTTTGATGTTTTAAACGCATTTACATTGATGGTTGTACTTCATTTCGTAGGAAGATTATTTTTCTTTTGATATTTATTAGTAATAATAGCTATTGTCTGTACTTAAAAATAGTTATTTATCGGTTTACAAGCAAGGTGACATATCTGAATATGTAAGATATGCGCATACCTATTTATTTCGCTTGGTATAATGTCAAAAGAGTCAAGGTTAAACATGTAGATAGATATTTCATCTAATGCTTAGCAATATTTTACCTGAATATATATTTTCTACATTTTATTATTGTCTAGTAACAAACTCCTCGCTTTATATAAATATAACTGATGAGATTCGCAAATTAAAATACTTCAAATGCAAAGGTACTGACGAAGTGCGACGCAGCAAGTAGGCGCACAAGAGTCAAGGATCCTTCAAGATATTTCCTTTCACTTGCGACAATGCATGCGCACCTATGTATATTTATCGCATAGATGCTGATAATACATACCAGTAAGTGTTTCTTTATAAATAAGGCCAATACTGGGATTATTTCCATAAGTTAAGTTAAGTAGCAGCCCATTAACGTCCCACTGCTGGGCACAGGCCTCCTCACTCGCATGAGAGAGGGTTTTTTTTATTTCCATAAGTGAATGTAAATTTCCTTAATTATGGAAAATGAAAAAGGGTTAGAAATTGTATAATTTTATTAAACATTAAATATGAATGACAAAATCACTATACAGATATTTAGAAAGGAAGCAAACTACAAAAGTAAAACTGCCATCAATGACTTTTAAAAGATTGAATATAGTAAAATTTTTCCCGGATTGCATGAGGTTGAACATGATAAATAACAATATATAAAGTATGTGAGATTTCGTGGTGTTATTTTTGTTACTATTTTTATAATTAAAGAAAGCACTTACATAAGTATAATCGCAGAATTTTATTATACTAAGTCTTATTGATAACTTTTAGAAAGAAAAATATGGAATTAACTATTTATTACTGTAAATCATAATATGATTGTGTAGTTATGAGGATTAAATAATAATGGCAATAATGCGGATGTTATATTATATTGATTACAAAATATGAAAGATGGCAAGAATCAGAAATCTCTTCGCAATACTCCTAAAAAAAATAATCTATCAATATGAATTACGTTACAATTATATAACAGAATAATATTTTAAGCAGTGTAGGATCAGAAATAAAGAATGCTACAACATTGCGCACCTAGTGACTTTCACTGCTTTCACTATCACAGGCTGTATTGCGCTTCTCTGCATAACTATACTTTCCGATATTATATTTATTTATTTAGTACACATTGTCAACTCTCTATTTGTATTAACGCCGCTAACAATTCTATTGATTTTCATTGTCCTTAATTTTGTCTACATTTACACTCTGTATTGCGACACCAAATGGAAAGTTTGTTATGATGACGATACGCTGTATGCAGATGGTCGGAACGAAGGTGATGATGTGCAACGAGCCACCCACCGAGGCCGATGTGTCAGCTAAGGGAGGGCGTTGTGTTGGTGGCATTCCATACCTATTGTCTTGCTTTTACACTGGGTCTTCACTATTAATTACATCTATATTTCTTATAGTGCTCAGTTTTTGTTTAACAAATTAATCATGTTACAAAATATTTAACGGTTAAAGGTAAGGTAAATAAAATCTCACTAACCCCAAGGTTGCCTGGCAGGAATCGCTACTTAGCGATAAGACCGCCTTCTGGTATTATATTCTTAAGTGAATGTTTATATTTCCTGTATTCAATATGCCGTAGAATTAATTGCTTTCTAAGTTGTAGCCTATTAAGACCCGACTGCTGGACACAGGCTTTCTCATTCACAGGTTTTTAAAGCTTAGACCTACCATGCTGCTCCAATGCGGCTTGGAGGACTACAGGTATACCAACATTGATTCTAGGATTTGCAGGTTTCCTTAAAAAATTTCTCTTCCCGGAAACCACAATAATGAATTTTAAATAACAATAAGGCACAAATTTGACAAAGACAACGTACTGGAATGCAAATCCGTCACACTTAACAAGAATCTAGGTGGCTATTCATTGGACTATCTTGAATCTACTAGTACACATATGTCTATTTATGTGTAGTTTCACCCTGAAGTTTCCACAGGATCGGAAAAATTTTAAGCGTATCATTTATATTAGACTGAGCCACGGTAGAATATGGTCCGGTTTAGCTACTTATAAATGTTGTTGCTTACCATTTCCTTGAAATTATTTCAATACTTACAAGTAAACATATCAAGGAACACGGAAGTAAATAACAGATCGGTTACTAGACACAAGTATGTAAGTACCGGAACATAATTTCCGCAACTACTTCGCGTTCATGAATTCGTACATGATTCTTTGAATTACAAAATGTAATTCATTAGCACATTCTCCTGTGACCTTTCTTTAATTAACTGCTTTAGATTCAATGAACGACAAATGTAGCTATTGAACTAAGATGGAATATACTAATAATGAAATAAATCTTTAACATTTAAAAAAACATTGTAATCACCTTTTTTGTCCTTATATAGGAAAGACTCTAAGAAGTATCTTAAATGTCTAATTTTAATTGCAGTGAAATGTATAATGACACAGTTGAATTATTTATACATTATGTAATATAAAGCATCGAAGTGACGATGCATTCAACACATTATTACAGGAGTGTTATTGTGAAAATATTAAACATTATCACAGGGACAAAAAGTATATAACCCTTTCGCCTTTCAAATCATTGTCATCGTCTGCAATGATTTAAACTTTATACATAAAGTGAAATTATTGCATATAAAAATTAACATTTTATATTAGTTTTATTGTATGTTAAACATGTATGATACTATTCTTTATTGTCCACAATGAAATTTCGTTGTCTATAGCTTAAAATATATCATTCTTATGAAAAAAAGCTAGAAATGTGGCTTGTAGATTAAATTAAATCATTTATTACAAGATTGTCGGTTTACAAGATGTTATTTAAATGTATATAATTTACAACACAATTGACTATATAATGGTGTGCAATAATGTTTATATTTTTTTATCATAAAGTACGTTATAATAATTATTTATTTATGTCACTCTTTCGTTTAATAGAAAAATAAGTACTCATACATTTAAGAAGATTGAAAAATTATACTTATAGTTTATTATTTTCTCTATATCTCTGCTTTTGAAGTGACAGAATTTGAAAAAAAAATTTTTAGAAGAAAGCTGTTTGAATTTTGTTGTGCCTCAACGTTTTTTTACTGTTTTAAATGACTTTTTAACATAATAAAATATAGATGAATCTGGATATTGCCGTGTCTTTAACTAAAATATTGACAGTTTTGGATGGTATGATTATTCATCTAAAGTAGTGATATGTTTTTTTCAGTATATTATTCAAAGAATTTTTGTTTTTAGACTGTATAAATACACTAATATATAACACTCGCGAGTAATCGTACTTTACTTTTTGTTTTAGGGAACCTATGTCTCTTGAGATTGCTTAACTTAAGAGGCAAAAAATACGTCGTGAGTTTTAATTAGCGCAATTGTTTATTAGTGTATAATTACAGCGGAATTTGATTTTGTCAGCCTACCTATTAGCTTAGTTACGAGGTGTTTTATTATTTATTTATGTATAGATCATATATAAGGTTTCAATCTGATCTTTGTAGTGGAGATTCATATTGATATACTATGATATATTTTCAAATTTGTATTGTATATAAACAAATGCCTTATACCCACATTTCTATAATATATTACGATAGTTTCAAATAATACAAAGGTTGTCAACAAACAAAACAACTGACCTTGTTCTTTTTAAGAAGTATTTATGAAATCGTATTAAAATTTTCAACAATTCAAGGGATAAAAAATAATTTAATTGGATTTTTTGTATGGAAAAATAATAAAATAAATCAACTTTCTAAATATATCAGGACTTATTAATTGTTAATAAGAATTCCGTAATACTAATTCCATAATTATTATGGAAAATATATGTAATGGATTTTTATGCTGCAGATATTCGATATTTACATTGAACTTTTTAATTGGTATTCTTATTTTATAAAATTATATCATATGCACATAATATATTTGCTTACTCATTTTTGGCTCTTTGTCAAGAATATACATTTTTATTGCGATATAACTTGTTTTGGTAGAATAGGTATTTTGACAAGGAATGTAAGACTACAAATATTTAAGTAACTTTATGAGCACATGAAGTGAATTACAATGAGATAAATACAACCATTACAAATTGTATCTATTTTAGGTGATGATTGTCTTGTTTAAGGATACATAACCAACAACCAAGTACCTATCCTATAAAATTGTTATCTAAATGTTGTTTCTATCTTTCATAATATTATACGAGTATTCTTAGGTTGGGATTAAATTTTAATGAAAGTCGGGAATAATTTTTCTATTTTTATTTTTAATTTTATCCAACAGACTTAAGTAGAAAAATCACATAAAGTATTAAAACAGACCTATTAAATATCATGTGAGTCTATATTACATATTTAGGTAGGTACTTAGACTACAAACGGGATTGTGACCCAGTACATTTTCTAATTACACGGACACATATTCATAATTGAATAATTCGACACTGAATAAAGTTGGCATTTTATTTAAATCCCGAATATACAGTCCTTGCAATTCGTTATTGCAATTTTTTTATCAACTAATATGCACCAAACAAGGTGTGAGATCTCTAGTAATGTCCATCACCCGTGGGGTCATTGAGCCAGGGGTAATTGACTGGGCACCTCACACATGTTTGTAGATTTATTGTCTCACCGGGAACCTCCTTGGAAATAAGCTTACAAGAGTGAGGTACCCAACAAGCTGGGTTAGCTTCTACGGCACACTTTTCCCTCCATGGTTCAAAGTTTTTAACTTCTGAAATTGTACGCGGATTTTGTACCCATTGAATAACTTGAGTCATCGTTACAAAATATACATCATTGTGAGTTTGAAGGATTTCGTCAATCCAGTATAAAAATGCTTCCAAGAATTCTGGGTTATTTCTCAACCATGCTGCGTGGAAATAAAGACCAAGTGGCGCTTTGTTTTGATCGTAGTGACGATCAAAGTTGTGATTTAGGAAATTGTAGAATTGGTCACCAGTCAGAATGTTTGAGCAAGAGTCCACCATAGCACAACCAGGCAAATATTCATCGTTAGTGGGATCTTCACGGCGGTCAAGTTCATTCATTACCATTTCCCAAACAGCGTGACTCCTTGTTGGGCAGCTTTGTAAATTACCGTGACAACGATGTGGCATGCGGAAATACATAGTATAAGGCCATAACGGAGGATTTGACAGAGGAGCAGTGATGGTACTGTCATACAAGAAAGCTTGTTCTTCCATCATTGTGAATTGGTTATTGCCTCCCACACGTAGGTAAGGAGCGCGGACACCTACAACGCTGTTATCGGTAATATTAGCGAATTTTTCTATAATAACCCTCATGCCAGCCATCTCTTTACCCCAGTCATCGATAGAGGCGTTGCTCCAGAAGCGTTCATCATCATTGTGCCTGCAACGATTAAAAACATGTAATAAAACTGTACATATCTATCTACCTAATATGTATAGGATACACACACACACACACAATATAGACACTTACGTGATTGAATGAACTGCAATTTCATGTCCCTTTCTATGGGTTTCTTGCACGGCTGAGTAATTGGTGTATTTGTGTGAAATAAAGAATGTAGCCTTGATGTCGCAACCATTTGGGTTTTTACGTTTTCCATTGAAAATTTCTTTGTAAAGTTCGATGTTGTTATTATTGATGGCGTCATCAAAAGTAATAGTAATCATCTGAGGGACGTCTTTCGCTGGTAGGTCACCTGGGATGACTGTTCCATCTTCTGAGCAAAAACAGTCGGGCAATACACATTGCGAAGTATCGCATGGTGGAGCCCTATTAGGATCATTGTCGATATCTAAAACAAGCAAAACTATTTGGTAGGCGTCATGTTGAGTTAATTTTATATAATATATTATGTATATTAATGAAAAAAAGCAAGTATTGAGCGTTAATTTTAATAATATTTGTTCATTCCTACGTGTATGATGTTATTATATTGGACAGTGCGTAAATCTAAAGTTGTTGAAGGCATGCGGGTTTAGAGGTGAGACACGGAACCAGTATGGGTACTTTCGCTCGGTAAAATCGTTCGACACTACCGACATCCACTATGATTTCACTTTTTGATGTAAAGTATGATAGTTGTGACAAATTGAAATCAACTTGTATAACATAATCTAGTGTTACATGTAAATTGTTCGATTAACCCAGTTAATGTATATTAAAATTTGCAACTAAAATTCAAACGATTACAAAACGTTAGCTTTACTCGAGCGAGCCGCACTATTTCAAAGTAAAAGTTCATATTTATACGATTTAGTATAATTGCCAAATCTAAAATATATGCTTTATAGCAAGAAGTAAAATATTTTTTGTCATGACGATATTGAAGAAAATTTCGTTTACCGCGAACTAGCCGTAGCCGTTCGTCGCAAGGCGTTATGTATTTCGGTGGAATGGAAGTTTTTTTAGGATTGCATATAAACACATAGATACCATTGCTTAATAATATTTTAAATGTTAACGTATTCAACGAAATGTAAATAAAATAAACACCCCATTTGGTTAAGGTGCGTTGCGACACAGCATTGAGATGTTTTTTTAGGCCAAGTGATTGGCATTTCAGGCAAGTCGTTCGTCACGCCTTGCAAGCTAGTTTTTATTTGTAGCTATTCAAGTTCAGCAATATATTTAATTTCAAATTAAATCCTTCATATTGTGTCTAAATTAATTAATATAAATAATTTTAATACTTACTCAGATTTTCGCGACTGTAATTCAAATACATAAAAAAAAATATACAATTTAACAGTATGGGCTGTTTAAAATGTTTTACCGGAGTTAAACGTATATTAACTAACCACAAGTATTTTCGTCGGATCCATCAGCACAATCTTTGTCGCCGTTACAGAATAACCCACGCTCCATACAAGTAGAGTCACCACAGGCGAGGAAGCCATCTTGACAGAGCGGCTCCTCGGTGTACAAGAGGGGCTTTACTTTTCGCTCCTTGTTCTTCAGCTTACAGTTCTTAACGGCATCCTTCCAGTCACAAGTTTGTTTCTCAATGTCAAAGAACAAACCAGCCGGGCATCGTATAGCTTGGATACCCTGTTTATATTGAAAAGAAATACGAAATTCATTAAAATATGTGTACTATTTAAATGCCTCATTTAAAAGTCTATTCAATACTTGCTCCAGCCAATAGATGAACATAATCAATTAATCTCAGTATGAGCAAGGTCAGTAAGTCACGACATACATATTTATGCTGTATTAATTTAATTCCTAAGTTTATGCTCTACGCCAACGAACATAGGACAAGACAGTAGATTTCACAACTATAATAAGAATGTTTAAACGGAGTTTGGTACTAAGATGATCATTGTATATGGCATTGATACAAATAGGTTATTTAATATGAAAGGATATACATGTAAAAGTAGTAATTGCCTATTGCACTGACCGAGGCGGTACACTGGATGACGTCGCGACAGTTGTCGCCCTCGCCAGCCACCAGCCGGAACCATTCGCCAGCGTCCTTGTCCTTGCATAACTCTTGCTCCAGGCTGTCGTCTTTCTTAGCATCCTCCGCTTGTCGCCGCCAACGATGCCCATCGGCGACCGCTACATAAAAATGTATTTAAGAAATTGTTACTAATTGAGTTTTTGAAAGCTATTATAGTTTTTCATTTCCTATACTCATCAATATAAACAGTTAACATCGGTAAAGAATTCACTTTTAAATGAAATATTAGCAGATGCTTTGCGATTTTTTACACTAAGGCAAAATGTCACTTGGCGATGTACCAAAATATCAAAGGTGATGTGAGCGCACGTGACATTTGACTCGCATCGAAATGCCAGCGACAAGGACGACTCTTTCTAAGTTCTTCTGAATATATCAAATTGTTACATTATGCATGGTATTTGATGCTTTTTCACGCGTGTTCTGTTGAAATTATTATAATTTGAAAAGGTCACGGAATTGTTGATTCGCTTGACCGCTAATTATAAAGCAGGAAATCATGGAGATATGTCTATTTCTAATATTACAAACACGTTTATGTATAATATAATATCATTTTTATTATTTTAGGTGAACTTTGGAAAGATAGAAATAGAATTTTAAATTCGAATTAATGAAGTAAAATTTCACACTTGCAAGTTATTATTTATTGTCAATTTTAATCATATCTTGCTATGACTTCGTTAATTCAGTTAAAATATTACATCAAACAGGCGCATCGTAATAATGAGTACGTAGATTAGAACACGTAAAATAAGGAAACGTAGAAATCACAACATTATCTAATAAATTGCTTATGAAAGTGAAAAGCTGAGCTATGTGGTCACATCATCGTATTATAATGCATATTTTGTTATTTTTTTAATTAAAAAAGCAATTTAGCAGTGCGAAAATACCTGTTAGAGACAGCAATGAGGAGTTAACGAGTGATTGAGGAGAGAGGTTAGATGTAAAGATTGAGACGATGTAGTAAAACAAAATACTTCACTACCTAAAGTATATAATCTATTTTAAAAGAAAAGTTAATAAAATTGTATTAGATTGCTACTTTAATTAAGCCAGAATTTTAGTGGTTAATACGTGTTTTTTTAATTATTAGCTAAATAATTTATGTAGTACATAATATACACAGCTATATGTGACAACCTTGTAAATATAAACAGGAAATACTACTACAACCCTGTGACCAATGCCGACTGTCACTCTAGAATATGCGCAAATAGATTTATTAAAAGAGAGAATAATTTCAAAGAATTTTGGAAAGGAAGTGAAATAAGCAGCATAAAGGTCTTTTAAATATTTATGTTAAAGTTTGAATTTTATGCAATATATACTTTTTCAATTTTTCCAACTTTACTTATGACTAAAATATGACGCAATAATAAAATTGTCACCACCGAAACGATAAATAACAAGTCGTCCTCTTCGACCCGGATCTACCAGGTGTTCGGACTGTTATAAATTAGTAAAGCTTAAAACATTTCTCTTGGTAACACACTTCTTCACCACAAACTTTTACAAGCTAAATCACTGCTTTAATTTTTAAACATCTACCAAAACTCTACCCTACTATAATACCCTAGTATTACCATAATTCCAAAACAAACGTACAGTTTTTATAATCCTGTCCAAACTTCGCGTCAGTTCTCAGAAACGTGTTTCAAGAGATACAACGCGTTGATGTCTTTTGTATGACACATGTGCATGTTTACTCATATTGCCATAAAACAATTAATTAGGCACCTGCGATATTTTTATGTTCCCCTTTTTTACACATTGGATATTTACAAATTTTTTGAGTATATTTATATAACAACTGAATAATAAAAGCTGAGCTTAGAATATCATTTTCATTTCCTACTTTTATCAATCATTTGGAATAACATAACAGCTTGAAGTATATAATATGAAATGCTGCTATAACATTTTTATAAAAAGTATACCCATTTTGCACCAAAATATAATAGAAAATAACATAACTGCACGTGTGAAGTACTAGTGGTGGACATGGCATACGAGACACTGTTATGCGATTCACATGTCGGATAGAGGACGATGGCCTGGTACGCTATACGAATATTGAACACCAATGAATATGGAAGTTTGTCTACTGCCTTTCCTTTTATTGACACCCTTCATCAAAAAAGGTCTAACGATAACGGACAATGATGAAATATTATTAATGCGAGCCCATTCTCCTTATTCTTGAAGGCCAGCTATCAGCATTCAGATATTGTTGTAGTTGTATTTCCAGATTCTATAAGTTATGATAAACTCAACATAAATTATTAACAAGCATAATTATTCTATGTTTAAATATTCTTGAATCAATTACATGGAGAAAACAAATTTATATCATAAACATTAGGAATGAAATTAAAGGACGTATTTTTTACCTATTATTATATTAGTATATTATTATTAAAACGTTTACGGGCCACCCAAAGGATATGTAAAGTTATTTAAAGTAAAATTCTGACTACTTTGTACATGCATGAGTAAAATATATAATTTTATAAAAACATCACGTCTTCAAAATGTATTTTACTCAACTTTCACTATTGTTTTATGTACAACTTGTTACCGTCAGTCTATTGACCTCTCCTTAATGCAATGATCGATGAATACTAGAACAAAGTAAAAAGAAAACTGAAACTAGTCTGTTTACAAATTCTAATAACGTTTTTATAGGTTCAGAAAAAGTTCAATCAATAACTAGAATCCAAAGTAGTCTTTGACTTAACTATAACAGAAAATACTTATATTATTATATGAAATAGTTACATTCTATGATACGTACATACTCGTACATTATTAATAAAACAAACGAACAAATACCTTAAATATAACTAAATTCTTCAACTATTAACACAATTTTGCATATATGTATGTTTATGTATGTGTATAAGTATATGTAGCAAATATATGGATATTCTCTTATTAGTGTTGAGTTTTTTTTTACTATTTTATTTTTGTTCTCCAATAAGGTATGGTACCGCAACTTAATAAGAAAAAATAGTAAACTAGATTTTAAGCTAATAAGTTTAAACTCACGTTGGAAGTTTGTCTTGGGTAGCGGAGCCATAACTATTTAACTATATTCTTATACTTTACAATTGTAAACAAGAAATGTTACAGCGTGAGAATTGTAATAATGGGAATTCGATGGCACACGATATGAACTGTTATTTCATGCATACGCAACATATTCTCACGGTGTGTTAAAATCTACGTCGAGGCTAACTTTTTCATACAAAACTCCTATCAGTCATTGAACAATTTTCTTATATTAATATGAGGTGACTTTACAACTTGCTAAATATTGCAATGTATTTCGTATTCTTAGAATACTCGTATACTTACGATATAATTAGGTTTTTAAAATAAAATTTTGAACGAGCAAATTATATTGCAATATATATTCAATTGAAATACTGGAATCTAAATATTTTCAAGAATTGTTTTGCATACATATTGACAAAGGAATTCCGTATTTTAAAATATGTCTAATGTATTAACTTTAATCAACGTTTGATTGATTTTATTTCAGTTTTTTTTCTCATTCCCAGCATGTATTGCAAATAAAAAACTTGGACATCCACTTTGTCAAGAAGATGAATATGGCGAGATACGTCCCGTCATAACTATGATAATAAAAAACGTTGCAAGCACGATGTATAATAAAGTTTAAAATGTACTAAGAGACTGGCATTTTTATCTCTAAACAACATCACATCAGCATCTCACAGTTGCCCGGAATAAATTATGACAGGTTCACCTTTTCGCATTTTAACTAAATGTTTAATACATAAAGGTTGTATAAACCCATGACGTGGTTCGCATAAAAATGTTGGAATAAGATTGCCTTGACGGTCTGTTTTTAATTATTCCCTACTTTAATGCGCACTTGAAAGAAGCAATATAATATAAAATCTAGCACGAACTTCCTAAACTCATTACATAGAAATAAATCTCTAAGATCCCTTAAAAGACCTGAACTATCAATGGATGGCGCTGTACAATTTTTCACAAAAAAAACAACAATTAATGGGTAAAGTATTTGAAAAAGCTGTATTAACAATTAAAGTGCCATCAACTACAAGTCTAGATGTATCAGATGTATCAGAGCTGATGAAGTGGATGAATAAAAATGTATTTTATTGAAGATTGAAAATATGAACAAGATACATATAGCGAAAGTATGTGTTAATAATAGGATTTAAATTGAATCTATTATGTAGATATGAACCTTTAATGTTATATTTTGATCAAAAATATTTTGCATTAATTATATAGCTCAAACTACTCAAGCACAAACAACGATTGAGTCGACGTGGAATATTATTATAACCTTTGCGAGCTCAATGCTGATTGTGATGTTTGTTTTTTAGCCTTTTTTTATTAAATCCAATAACCTGTTATTTTTTATAAAGCGCTTTTGTTAGGCAATTAATAGCCGGAAAATTATCAACTTGTGCTCTACCCACACAAGTTTAGTATACATAAAATATTAACAAGTACTTGATTACTAAAAGCAGTTATTATATTCAACACTTTTTATACAGCATAATTTAATATTGCTGTGTAATATGCGAAACTGCTCTAATGGATTGCCGGGACGTGGTTAATCACATTGGCAGAATGTTTCCTAAACCGTTTAGTTTTTGTATTGAATTATATGCGTAAAGAAAACAATATGTTTTTAATACCTAATACGAATTATTTTCGTGAGTATAGACTTATGAAAAAATAAAAGTGTTTGAAAGGTTGGAATTACTTCATACGATATATTAAAGTAATGGATATTAAAAATTAAAAGTTTGCAGATCTGGAAAATATTTCTAGTTTTGCCATGCTAATATTGATAATATTCAAATTATTGAATCTTCTTCGCATAAATTTGTTAAAAATCAATTTATCAATGATTCGCTTTTGACGTATGTAAATAGATGACTAATTACTTATACTTATAAATATTAAATAGTCTTTGGAGTGATATTTCTAAGCTTTGATCGTTTTTTTTTGTTTAAACTTTGTTATGTTGTAGAATTGATTTCCTCATTTTACCATTGATCTTTAACGAATAGTAGTATTGGATTCCAATGTAACGGTTTGACCTTTGACCCTTTTTACATATCTGATCAATCCACATGTTTTAGTAACTACGTTATACAATGTGACTTGGTGAAATATAACTCTTTGGATGTTATAAATTACATTTAGTATCCTTATTTTTGCGTCCGAGTGTTAGTAATTATAGTAGATTTACTTTTACTAAAATTTACAAGGTATATGAGCATAAAACCGAAGTTTTCATAGAGACTAACTTTTAATAACGTTTGGAAACTAATTTATTGGATTTCCTTATAAGGATTGCTATGGATATATCGAATTTGTTATAATTATATATAAACTAAAGGGTACTTTTGAACCTATACCATTATCCTATATCATATAAAGTATGTATATTGTAGGAGGATAAAACACAATAAATTATAATTTTTTAACATGTCTGGAGTTAATTATACAACAAATCTTTGACCTTAGCTGTGTAACTAGTTATAGAATAGGTTTTGCAATTGTATATAATCTGGCAAGACTTAAAGTTATTTTATCGATACTACAAGAGATAAGTGTTAATTACTTTTGTGTATGTAGTAATTACTCTAGAGGTTAATATTATAATATATGCTTCATAACTGATTATATAAAATCGGTTTTTTGTTTGGTTTTCAATATGTACGGATATATATATATATATATATATATATGTGTGTATACATAATCTATTAATTTATTACAAATTCAATACGAGCAATCATGTGAAATGCAGGAACTTAATGTAAATACGCATTCATATGAGATTTATTTCATCATTTCGTTATCTTAAATACCAATTCTTCATCTTCATCGTTGTTCATTGAGACTTTTTGATTTTACTTAGTAAAATATATATACTAAATTTTGCTTTAACAAGCTAATAGGGTCAAACTATATCAGAAGTGTTTAATAGATAAATTATAGCATCGAATGAGTTTGTTAAAATTAATGTAAAAGTAATATATAAAACAAGGTAATTAAATATTTTCAAACAAGCAGGCAGTCCGTGCAACTTGTGCTGCTACGCGATTACTCGACACGGCGCGGGTCTGACGTCAGCAGCGCAACCGCAACGCAACACAGACTGAATGTGAAAGTTCTCCACAACCACAATGCAGTCTCACTAAGTGCTAATAATGTTGGGTGCTTTTAAAAATAATATTTACTCAACTTATATCATTCAAATCATTTTTAAAATTACCGCCGTTGCCTTATTTTCTTAATAAATACAGCTATCGAGTACATTTGGTACATGTGTTACTTTGTTTTATGTAATTTATAACATGTTACAGAATCTAAACATGATGTAACCGAAATGCCTTATTTAGAGAACAAAACATTAAAATGATTATACAATTAAGTTCACAATACCGGTATGTACATGCAACGGACTCGATAGTTGTATCTTTTAGGGTTGTCCTTGAAAGGCTTGCAGCGTTGATTACATTCTTAAGTCATTTGATGCAAGGAGATCACGTTCGGACTGGATTCAATTGGTAACTTTGTAAAGGCACTGTCTATGTCGCGAGGGTCAATTCATGAAAAATCACTGTTCACTTATATGCAGCACTGGATATCGATGCATCCACTATTTAATTGCAGATGCGCGGATGTGACGTCGCGTCACCTATGACGTCGCGAGATAGACGGCACCTGGAGGCGTAAGATAAAGGTTAGGACTCACCGCAGGCGATTAAGAGACACGCGACCAGAGGAGCGACACGGGCGTAGCGCGCCATGACGGGATCACAACAGGTCGTTGCGCGGCTGCGTTGCCGTTAAATAGTGGCCTCAATCTGCGCCCCGCCCGCCCCTCTCGCCCACAGCGTTTACACTTCTGCCAACACCCTTTGCACTCATCAGCTGTGAATCACCTGCTTCTCCAGCTGCATTCTTCAGGACCACTGTTACTTCATCAAACTAATAAGGACTTGGCAGCGAACAGAGTGGAGAGCACAATTATGATGTCACGGAACATAAACAATCATGAGCGCCTATGAATGCAATATTAATTAACATATGAATTTTTATATTACAAATTTAGCTTAAAATTATAGTAAATATTTTTTTATTACAATAGTTACTTAATAGGCTTGCGCGACGTATGCTCAGTTCTTTTTAATTTATTGCTACTATAATATTAGGCAGTAGTTAATTTTGCGCAACTTATATGTCTTATTGTTGTATAACTTTCAGGACTTATTTTGGTACGTATTCCATTCTAACCCGCATCGGAGCAGCGTGGTAGGTATGTACTCTAAAAACTCCATCAAGTGAGGCTCATACCCAGCAGTGGGACGGTAATGGGCTCCTGCTTACATTTATATAATTGATAATGCACTTTTAGCTTCAAATATTTACTTAGCTAAATCAATTCCCACTGGCATGCATACGTTCAAGGTAAAACGTAACATTTGATGTTAAAACAATGAGCTACCATAATTGAAATTCTTGATGCACACTCATTTTAAATGTCTACACTATTATTAAAATGACTTTGTTTTATACAATATTTTGTAAAGCATATATGTGACATAGCATTTGAGTTCCTATATGTGTATTAACGCAACTAGGTTAAATAAATATAAAACAATGCGGAAGTACGGATTGCCAATACTTGCATACGTTATATTATAAACCGCTGTAGTGCCTTAATCCAAGTAAAAAAATTATACATCTACATTATGTTATTATTTCGCGTTTAATTTTATATTTACGACCGTAAATCAAAGCCTATTAACAAATTATACTTTTTTACTTTTGTTCTAAGCTTTTTCATTTGTTTCTTTTATAAAGAAAACTCTAATGTGAGGAAGGAAAATATCTTGCTGCTTAATTCGATTCACTGAAAATTGTCTGTATGATTTTTTGATTTGTTTCCAAAAATCTTACCTAAGCTTAAATCTTACCTATATAACAATTTTCTGTTCAAATGCTTCAATTCGTCTTTGACAATTATGTTGAATGCACAAGTTTTATTTACAAGTAGAGAGTAGTAGAGATATTTTCGAGCTATGTGCTAATCATTTCAAAAACATTTATTTTACAAATAAGTTTATTGACTTATGTAGATCTGAACTTAAATAACAAAAATATTTTAATACTCTAAATGTAATAATTAGATGCGCGGTATTTAAACCATTATTTGAATTTTGTAACATTTTTACTGTACTTGGTTAAAAATGAATGATAACCATCTTCTTATAAAGTTATCTATTAAAATATCAGGATTGATATCTATTCCGAAGATAAACATTATATGACGTAAGGTAAATAGCAGCCTATTAAGGTCCGACTGCTAGGCACAGACATTTTCGCTTCTAGGACAGAGGGCTTTAGGGTATAGATCCACCACGCTGCTCCACTGCGGGTTGGCAGGCTACACATAACCCTGAATAACTCCCGAGATATGCAGGTTTTCTCATGATGTATTCCTTTACCGAAAAGTACAATGATAGATGGTAAGGAACAAACAAGCACTTAAGAGAATCCAAGCCTCTCACCACTAACCTATCATGGTTATTTAATGGCATGGCATTATAATACTTAATAGTGGGAAAATGGGAAAGCTTGGAAAGAGGCGTTATTTAGATAAGCGGTTCCGGCTCAAACTACTTAAAATTAACATTAATAAGCTGATTTAAAACACTTTGTTGAATAATTAAAATAAGATATAAATGTGCATAAATCATAAAGCTCTATGTTGACATATATTTCGGCACAATATTTCAAATTAATCTATCATAGTTCAATCTCATAGATATAAACAAAAAGTCAAAGCCAATCGCTCTAGTTTACTGATTTTTCATGTTCGCCCATGCACAACTAACGTTTTTAAAATTGCAAGAATTTTGCCTGCTAACTTTCCGTCACGCACTGTTACTAAGCCTTGTCATTTATTAAATCAAATATTTTTGAGATACAGTGTATCTCGGGTACCAACAGCCAATAGTGCAGTATAAATCCTCTTTAAAATACGCATTTTTCCACAAACAAACATCTAACATGCTTTAATTATTTTAAGACATTAACATGTAATTTAAAAAAAATAATGAAAAGTTTCCTTTCCTTACACAATCTAACTCTAACTTCCAATCTTCCAATCTTTTCGCAAAATAAATTTAATGATTAAATTAAGTTTTCAAAGAACTATTAACATCACGTCCACTTGAGCTTGAGTGGATGAAAAAAAAGTATTTTATTAACCATTGAAATACTAAACAATAAATTGAAGAAGATATATAAGGAAAGATTGACCTTATATTTTACCTAATTAGGTATTGAAAAATGTACTGTCGGTGGGCAAAACAAGATAAAACCAAAAATACTATTATATGATAACTTTTACTCATAGCGCCGTAGCCATAATGATGGTGTATATATTATACCCATATATACATATCACTGTAATTAAAACTATATACAATATCTGTAATGATAGATTACAGATATTGTACTCGTATATAGGTAATATAGTGCAGATACGAAAATAACATAAATAATGCTAGAGTGATTCGCAGAACAATTTTAGACTTTTTATTACAATTTTATATTAACAACTCAAGTAAATTATATTGTCGAATAAAATAAAATTTGGAAAGAAGAATTTTAACCTTAATGATATTTTTCGGTATTTGATAACTATTGTTTACGCAAATACATATGACATTATTTCGGTCTTTAAGGTCAGCATTTACCCATCTATTCATTTTAAATAAAAATCATTAATCTTGACCTGTGTTTATAACTACTTGTGTACTAAGTCTAAAGAAATACCGTGTGTTTTATTTAAACTTGGTTTACATAATTATTTCAGGAAACAAGCCGAATTATCCGATTAATTAAACGTTCCGATACGTTTCCATCGTAATAGTTTAAGAAGTATGTAAGTAAGTAAATAGTATAGGGTTCTATTAATCGTTCTATTCGTTTTACCATCAACTAACCAAACTATCGTATTCATTTCAATCTTACTGTGGTAAGGGAGTTGAAAAACTTGTAGATAATACAGCCGCCTGATTCCCCACGTTCTGGATACTCCTGAGACGTGTGTTCATCTTACAACCCGATGTCTTGAAGAGGGTACTACGGTTTGAAAGTATATCACAGCATTGAAGGAATAGTGACACAAATAAATAATAAAGTCACTTTACAGAATAGCCGTTGGACATTTTTTAGTGCCACAGCCGATGCGGATATGATTTTTTACATGAAATTGTATTATTCTGGATTCTACATTGCCCTAAACTAAATTTTTACAAATTTTAGTTTATCCCAAGCCGCTGCTTGGGATAATCCATATTTAATAAAATAATTATGTATACAATATATATTTATGATATAAAGGAAAGTAAGTAGCAGCCCATTAACGTCCCATTGCTGGGCACAGGCCAGGCACAGTGCGGGTTGTTAGAGCATAGACCCACCACGCTGCTCGACTGCGGATTGGCACAGTAAACAAGTGCACTCTCTTTTCCTTCACTCTCATAGTCCTATGAGGCGGGGGTCCGACACGATCAGAGAGAGATCAAGCGCAGGATCGTCGGCTTAACGTGCTCTCCGAGGAAATTGGCGGCGTGTTCCACCCATGGTGGAACACGCCGCCAACGTCCAAACTTCGGACAAAAATTAAGGAAATCTTAATAGAAAAGTGAATATCGATTTTGAATTGGCCCGACTTAAGATTCGAATCCTCACGTCTGTAGTCAAACGTAACAACACAATGATATAAGGTACTTAAAATGTCGGACTATCCGAATAATCTTCATCGCATTTATATAACTGTCACAACTATTTCTTATAGATTGAGTTACCCTTGAATATTCAAAGAGCAAGGAGATAGATTCAGAATTGACGGTAATAAATATTACCTATCACTACGCTGCGGACAACAATGGTTACTCATAATTTGTAATATGCGTTTTTGAATAAATTTTCTGTGCCCACTGGAGACACCTGTGTCCCTCTTGTGGGCAAATTCAAAATCTTTATTAAAATTCGAGATAACCGAGTATATTAAACAAACCGTAATAAGTCCCGAGAAATATTACATAGTCAAATTAGAAGTTTTGTATATGGTATTTCTCTTCTCATTTCTTAGCATCGAGATACTTGAAGCATAGCACGGCCTCGCTGGCGCAGTGGTGCGAGTATTCGCTTTGCTAGCGGAGGTCCCGGGTTCGATCCCCGGTAGGACGAATTTAGAAAATTGTATTTTCTAATTTGTTTGACTCTGGNACTTCCATATAAATCGTTTTATCTATCAGCCTGTTCTGTGATGGAATTCCGAGATTCTCATTAGTAAATTAATGAAATATATAAGTACAAAGTTATTACTCATTTCATTAATAACCAGATGTTCTAATGCGATAAATAATAGGAATATCTAGAATATAATAACAGAAAAATTTATGCAAATTCAAAAAAAATTAGTTAACCTGAAATTCAAGTAATGACAAGCACTTCCATACATGTATATTGGTATGACTTTTCTCATTGTATAACTAAGCATTGTCTGTCTACTTAGACGGCAGCATTCCATTCAAATGAATCTGGTTCATATAAAGTAAATCAAGTTTTATGTTGAAATGGCATGACTGTAGATATGAATAATCGACTAATCATTTCACTTTAAATATAAATTTTTTAATTAGCGTAAATACAGCGTTTCCAGAAATAAAATTGTAAAAAATGCATATTATAAATTTGAATTTTGCCTAAGTATTTTATTGATTAACATGCACAATTTAATTTAATAATATCATTATGATGATATACCTTTTTATCAATTGTTGGTATTCCATTTTCTACTTAACAGTGACAATGTATACAGGGAGAGCGTGAGCATTAGCTCAAAATTTTCAATCTTTAATAAAATATGTTTTTAAGCATCAATTCAAGTTCAAATATATTTTTTTAAACTTTTACTAGATGTCACTAAATGTTAAGATAGTTTTTCAAATACTAATTGATTTATTAAATTGAAAAAATTAATAATCGTAATTGCGACAAATTATACAGCTCCATCTATGGAACGCTTGCTCACTTTGATAGTCTTGCTGGCGCTCGGAACGTGTACTCAGTGTTTCCCAACAAAAGCGAAGCTGAAGGTCTATGGAGCCTATGTTCGTTCCAGATTGATATATGTAACCTCTAACTGGTACTTCCTGTTCAGGTTACGAGAGGAGAAGGATGCAAATCCAGTACAACAAGAGCTTAGTATTCTAGAAGGAGCTCCGAAGTACGTTAGAAACGACGTACTCCACCGCAAGGCGCCCAACGTGGACCCTCAAGGATCCGTATGATACTCAAGGCTAATCCCGGGAAATAGAGCGAATTCCTGACGCCCGTAATCCGCAACCAGAGTTGAGATGAATTCAAGAGAGACTCGATTCGTGAGCAATGACTCTGGATTCGACTAACGATAAAACAAATTTTAATTTAAATTTTTCTGGGTCTGGACTGGTGGGAGGCCTAGCCCGTGACCTCGTCCGTTACCACCCTACCAGCAAAGACGTGTCCCCGAGCAAATAAATTGTGTTCCGATACGATGCTATATAGCAACCATTACAAGATAATTACCTCTTGCTTAGTTAATCATCAGGTGAGATCATAGTCAACCGCTATCTTGCCCAAAATAATAAAAAAAGCTCATGTAAAAGGTTAACAGAGTTCTTTCTATGTAATGAGTAAAAGAAGATCGATAATACTACTTGTTTCCCAGGAACTGTCTATTGGAATTGTGCACTAAAAGACATTCGTATATACAATACCAAATTAATCTATTACTACTAAGGTCAACCGCCAAATCCAACTCGGTTGGGCTGCGTTCGGGAAGTTACGCCAGATATTTTCGGCCGATAACCCTCAGTGCTTGAAGACCAAAGTCTTCGAATAGTGCGTGTTGCCAGTGATGACCTACGGTTCTGAGACGTGGTCGCTAACTATGGGCCTCATGCGGAAGCTCAGAGTCACTCAGCGTGCGATGGAGAGGGCTATGCTCGGAGTTTCTCTACGTGATCGAATCAGAAATGAAGAGGTCTGTAGTAGAACCAGAGTCACCGACATAGTCCTACGAATCGGGAAACTGAAGTGGCAATGGGGGGGCACATAGTCCGAAGGACCGATGGACGTTGGGGGCCAAAGGTGCTGGAGTGGCGACCCCGCACCGGACGGCGCAGTGTAGGGAGACCCCCCACAAGGTGGACCGACGACATAAAGAGGGTCGCCGGTAGCCGCTGGAGCCAGGCGGCGCAAGATCGGGCCTTGTGGACGTCATTACGTGAGACCTATGTCCAGCAGTGGACGTCCATCGGTTGAAGCGACGACGACGACGACGACGTGGTAATTTTGCATGTGTATCTACCTCGAAGTAAGTCGCATTTCTAACTATTTGTGTAAAATGTGGACTTTCAGACCTAAATTATCTTGAGACTGAGTTTTAGTCTGGATATATATTTGGTCCAACACTTTTTTCAACCAGACTCCTCTATAAAACCTGTGAAATACTTACTGTACGACAACTATTTATTCTGCATATTATCCTACATCAACACAAAAACACATTATTCTGTTTCATCAAATTCCCGGACGAATAAAGTTTGTGCGCTAGATAAGGCCAAACTTAAATTTACGAAACGATTCTTCCTTTTCTTGGGTCCCCTTCTGTACAATAAAATCAATTCTTTCATATACGTATATCCATAAACTGATAATTAACCAATGCAAAAAAACCGTAACCCGATTTCTGATAGATAAGTCTTATGAAGACACTGAATATCTACTAAAAATATTTAAAAAAATATTCGAAATTCGTAAACTCATATTCACACATAAACACACAAGCACGCACACTTCTATATATACATGGACCCTTACACTTATAGACGGCATAAATGACTATACTCATGCATAAATAAATATACATACTAACTATACAGAATTCTAATATTTTATATTACCGTTATTTTATATGTATTACACATGTTACGTCATCTCTTATTGTAAATGAATATATAAACGTACCGGCATATTTAGCGGAACATAAAAAAAAAGGTTTGACCTCAGTATCATATAAGGTTGCTGGCTAGCTTATACGTCATTTAATTTAAAAAGAAATTATTTCAAATTAAGAAAACAACTGAATATCACATTTTATGCAATTGTTTTAATTTTATTCAAATACACCTTATCCGGAGCGAACTTCGAGTATTTCTTCCTTCTGCGTTTGATTTAAAATTTTATTGAAATATTGTTTTATGTAAGTTTTTTTTAACGTGTATCTTTTTGGAGATGAGGATTGAATTATGCTTGACTTAACCCCAACTGAGATTGTCAGGGCACTCGAAATGCGAAGAAATGGTCAAACCTACAGAGTGATATCCAGAGATCATCGTCGACCAGTTTCAACGATCCATCGCAGTATCCAACGGTTCAAGGAGACCAGTACTTACGTGAGAAGAGCCGGACAAGGCAGAAAAAGACGCACTCCGAGTAGGAATGATCGTTTCATTCGGTTCGTGCACGTAGGAATCTCCGTTTGACGGCCGTCCAAGCCCGACATGAGTTAGAAACAGTACGGGGTGTAACCGTAAGTGAGCGTACGGTACGAAGAAAGTTCGAAGAAGCTGGTTTGGGTTCATTTGGGCCCGCCAAGGCTCCAAGGGTCGAGGTAAATCATCGTAGAAAGAGGGTAACTTTTGCTCAGGAACATCGACTTTGGAACGCGGATCTATTCACTTGGTAGTGATTGAGGGAGGGAGTCTGACTGCAGATCGCTATTTCAGAGAAGTTTTAGAAGAAAATGTCGTACCGGTTACCCCACCACCCATATATCGTTGACGATTTTGTTTTTATGCAGGATGCTCGGCTGCATACCGCTCGGGTAACTCAAGCATATCTTAATGATATGGATATCACTTTTATGGAGTGGCTGGCGAGATCACCGGTTATGAACCCAATAGTTTGGGACTTGCTGAAAAGAAAAGTTAAGTCCAGAATTCCAGCTCCTGCCAACGTGGATGAACAGCGAATCGCTGTAGTTGAGGAATAGCGGAGAATATCACAGAAGACCATCGTTAACACCATTCTCAGAATGCCTAGACGGGTAGAAACTTTAACAAGAGTAATTTAATTAATTGTTATTTTAATGTTAATTTTCACTTTTCCCGGTTACATAAAAAGTTCAAATAAGTATCATTTTTCACCTTTTCGCCTTTACTGTGTTCTTAATGTGATCTCATTTTAATTAAAACAAATTAAACTTTAAATAACAAAAGAAGTGTAGTAAGTAGATTTTAAAATAAAACCATATTTTTTTAAATTATGGACTTTTTTGTGTTCCGCTTAATATGCCGGTGTGTGTAGTATTTATATAATTATAGATATAACTTTTGGCCCAGAATGGGGAAAGGAGCCATCCTTAACACGGGTTATTGAATAACGTAGCTAGGATGGCTGCCTATAATTTTGCTGCCTAATCCCAACTATAATTTTAAACAAAAACTAATAAAATATATAGGTTATATTGCATGGGCATTAAAAAGTATTGTCAGTAGTTGAGTTTTTTAAATTGCCAACTAGCTATAAAATCATTGTAAAATTCTTTTGGCTGCTAAATAAATAAATGTTCAAATGTTAAAAAAAAATTACCATATAAAGAGTTATATAAATTTAAAAAAATATATTTTATTAGTCAAATCATTTTATAAATTTTGTTTGCGGTTGACTATAGTATTAATAGTAAATTATGATACACATTTAATAAACTAAAAGTAAACTTTTGAATACCAAAATAAATAGATCAACACATGTGCTCTACAGACTAGCCAATCTTCTAGATAAAAATCTAGGTTGATTCTCACGATCCTGTGACAGCAATCGAGATTAATTGTGATGGTATAAATAAAAGAATACTGCAGTAGATATTGCTTTATTAGAAGTATTACAGCAACAAAAAGGTTTAACCTTTTTGAGCTTGAGCTAGAACATGTATAAAATTATATCTTAATAGCCATAGTCACAATCACAGGAAGGTATATCATTGTTAGAAGAAAACAAACTCAACAGCCTAAGAAGACTTACAATTAAAATACACAAGTATAGTATCACGAATAATATCAATATTAAAAAATAATCTACTTAAAATTTCTAAGCAAGAAATTACTACATTTAATCTACTATACGACGATATTTCGATTGTTAAATAGAATATAATATAATTATTAGTCTATCGTACTTAGATTTAATATCTACTAGGCGATTCAAATGTAAGCGATATTTCTACTATTTTATTGAATTCCTAATTTAATATCGTGTTATCTCACTCTACGTGTGAGCTAAACCTAATAATTAAGCGACATCGATACGAATATAAAGCTATAAATAACCTAACACAAATATCACAATATCGCTACTCAGTACATGAATACGAAGATGAAGCAACAGCAACATCGACTACAGATTCACCCGCAAAGTGTAAGTTATATAACCGTAATTCATGTATCTCCGCACACGCATGACTACATCACAATATTCGGCTACGATTTATAAAGTAAATCTCGCAATATAGTATAAATAAACAAAGTAGGTAGCACCTATATATGAGACAACCAATGACACACTTTTCTGACATCTATACTGCATTGCTCGTATAACGACTACAGTCGCGTTATCTAGTAATTATTGTTCTTAATCATAAAATGAATCATTCCCATACTAACTAACATGTTTAGAGAATTTATTTCAACATCCTACAAATCACCACAATTAATTGTAAAATAACAAATTTTTAAGAAGTACCTACTTAATTTAATAATAGTCATTATGCAATCGACGCTTTCTAATGACTATTAGGCAAGAAGTTATTATTTTACTTCTACTTTGACAAGCTTGATAAAGTTCAGCGAATTTGTCTAACTAAAAGTATACAAATATCTAATAATAAGTATATAATAAATAGAAGGTAATCTTTTACCAATTTTAATATCTAAACTTTAAGGATAATGTTTCCATAAAACGCTACAGAAGGAAAACATACTTAGCTTATAATGAGTGCAATACTATTAAGATATTGAGAGGTTATCATTTCGGTATACTTTTTACGATATACAAGAAGTCGACGTAAATTTGCTGATTTTATTGCTATTTTTTAGAATCAGTCTAGTTTATCTGGATATATGTTAAGCATAAAAACTTGTGCGAACAAAAAGTAATATCTGATATCGATCAGAATGGTTTCCTAGCACTCTATACCTTTTTTTGTTTAAGTCTTAATAATATATTAAAATCAGTTAAAAATTAACAAACACTAATCAGAATTGTAATAAATACGAAATCTATGATTATTATAATATCACATACACATAAACTAAATATGCAGTAGTAAAGGTAAATTTCAAAAATATAAAACGAAAGATACTCCAATATTGGTGATTTTTTAAAAGTCAACAGTAATTGGTAAAACAACACACATATACTCGTAGATTAGGAATGAATAACGGTGAATATAAGTAAACGTAGCTCTATGCACTTTATATGAGAAAATTAACTTCTATCAATTTAGATAGTATTAACAATATTTGAAAATGTAGTAATATAGATTTAAAATATTTCGTACTATTGGTATGAAACCCAGTCATAAATTTAGGGATGAAGTACAAAAACAAATATATACATATTTTACATTACACATGTAAAGATACTTTCAGCGTTGGATTTTAAACGATGCCTGTAATAAAAATTCAGAGCAAATTGTTTTTTTAATGAATTTCATATCATTTCAAAGTTTTTTAATGAATTGCATGTTAAATAATCGTAGTCAACGTCCTTAACAGATAGAAATTTTAAACATTTCCTTTACGACACCATTGTAAAGTAACGTACAATGTAATTGTAAAGTTGAAACTTTTCCATAATATTACATTAACTAGAATGGAAATAGAAACTTTAAAAAATGTTAATTGGTTTGTAATGAATATCTTTCAGTAGCTTTATAGTATCGTTACAAAATATAAAATAGAAGGAAGTTTATTTTATTGCAATTTGATGAAATATTTCTTTTTAATAATAGTAGCAAATTTTGTATTCGCTGATCCTGGCTTTACGATAGAAGCGGATGTTCAACATCTCGTTCAGAATATTGCTGAGGGACTCGTGAAGCGGTAGCAGCGTCACCATTTGCAAGCAAAGTGTCTCCTGCAGTTTCTTCAAAGTTTTCCTGTATCTGGAATGCATCAAGGGATAAAGGTTTAGTCCCACGCGAACTATTTTTGATGTGAAGGATATATTTTATTTTTCATTATGTCATATATATTTCCTGTTGTTTTATTATATATTGTTTTATGCGTGTTACCTGTACAAAATTATTTTGATGTATCTGCCAGGCGTCCCATGACGACCCGTAACTAAAATTCTTAATTTAAATATTGTTTTATAAAATTATTATTTAAACATTTTTGGAATTTATGATAGTTTATATACTAAATCAATATATAAATTTCTTTGCAAAGATCCAGTAAGTACATACTAATAAGTTTTGACAATGTCTACATTAATTTAAAGGTCCATACAATTTACACAATTTCAAAAATTACTATGAGGCGTGATTTTTAAATTTAGTTTTACATCGCTACTTTGAATTGCTACTGAGTATATTTTAACAGGCCAACTCAACATGTTTAGTACCTATCCAGGAATCGGGACAATTATAGTATGGAGGATGTTAGAAAAAAATTTGATACAGTTTTAGACAGCTAAATTACTTTAATCGAGGGACAAATCAATAATTTTTGCTTAACATACTTACTAAAATGAGCATATAACTTATTCATGGACTGACATAATCGAATCTACTTATATATATTACGACTTCTGTGTATAGACTTAACGAATATAAAACGAAGTCGATTAAATTTGCATTCAGTAATTGGTCTATGCGAAATATTCATTAACGATGTTAGAGAACAAAAGTTCTTTCTAAAACATTTTACAAACTCCAGCTGATGATAATCAAAGATTAGACATTTTTTTGTTGCTTACAAGTTAGCGCTTTACTGTAATCACTTGAAGGCACAGTCTCAAATGTTAGCGTGCTAACCTATTAAGTAAGAGGTAACCTAACTATTGGGCCTTCTACGGAGCATCGTAGAGGAACGTAACTTATTTGCATAACCGTACGTCTCTACTGGTAGCGTGGTAACTAGCTATTACCGAAGTCTCCCATAGGACCAGGCTTAGAAAAATTAAAACTGTTATTTCCTAAATTTGCCTTGTCACGAATCGAACCCGTGATCTCTGCTAACAAAGCGCATACGCCCCACCAATTCGAAAAATGTGACTATGGCGCTAGAAGCGACGTAACCAACCGGTTGTTGTTAGGCCCCAAATACAAAACGAGCTGTTCTTATCAGTTTATTATATTCGATGATAATACAAAACATTTCCGAAAAAACTATTCTTGGTTTATCCTCTTCTTAATGTAGAAAGCGATCACAATCCGGACTGTCTACCCAGGTAGGGCGACCGTTGCAAGTCGGCCTGTCCGGGTAGACTGTCCGGATCGAAACAGCCTGATCTTCATCATTTGAAGTATCCATCAATCGAGCTAAAACAATGAACTCTTACAACGTTACATATATAGAAACGAAAAAAAGAAATGTTACAAACTTGCTAAAGAGCGCGTGACAATATTAATTATGCTACCAACATAGTTTTGCAAGTTGTGTTGTAATGAAATCAAGTCTATTGAATACGCCCAATAAAAGGTTATTTTCAATTTGTTATAAAATTTTTATTTATGATAACAAACTGTATTTGTTACTTATTTAATAACACGACGTTCCATGCGTAACGGTTACGTTTTCCTTACCTATAAGAAGCTCATCAAAATCGGTTCGCTTGCAAGTATAATTCAGCCAAAGAACAAAGAAACAGTTGTTTTTCTAGATTTGACTACAAAACATATTCTTTCAGTTCTTAAACGATAAATAAGATTATTTTTATATCAGGAAAGTAACGCCCAAGTTCATTACTTAAATTGTATTAAATTAATATTCAGAGGGGCGATAATTGGTTAACATAGACTGTTAAATAAAAATAAAAAAAGTAAATCTTCTGAGCCGATTTTCTTTATTTTATTTTATTAATAGATTTGTCACTCATTCATTAGTTAAACTAGTGGGTTTTTTCATTTACACAGTTTGTGCATTTTACATCTAATTTAAATACAATAGTCCAGCAGCCCCCGTACTATATTTTAGAGCTTTTAATAAAAGGCTAAGTCTTCGTGAGTGACTTCTGTTCGACGAGTTTTTTGTGATACTTCTGAATAGAGGTAGCTAATTAACTCCCGAGCTGCAAAATATGTCGATTTCGTGGATTGTCGAAAGTGTCTAACAGTAAGCTATTTATTGAAATGTAAAGATGGTTGTATTGCAAACTCAGAAAAACAATTGTTCTACAAAACAAATGGGATTTCTTGGAGTGCCCTCCACTCCGAACATGTTAAAATAACGAGGCAATAAAGATTATTATGTATAACTTGCTCATTTTATTATGCAGCTCAGTAAATATTTTTATAATATTTGTTGATTTTACGGTAGGACTTCTTTGAAAATTTAGAATTATCACGAAGAAAACCTTGGGCGTCTCAGGGACGGAAACCATACACGAAGATTAAGCCTGTTATTAACCTCTCGAAACCACAGTACGGGGGCTGCTGGACTATAACAGTTCTTTGGAATAAACAGAGTAAAATAAATCAACGCTGACAAATTTTTTACGAAAAAGGTCACAACTAAACACAACAATTTCAATTATTAGAGCCATCTAGCATGAACTTTTTAAACTCATATTACAGGAAGAAACCTTTCACGTGAGCTTTCAGATAGATGGCGTTGTACTATTGTTAGCAAATACGATAGTTATTTTATGAAATTTAAATAATTACTTAATATTTTATAATAATCTATGTAAACACGAAGAAAAAGTATTTGATTATCGATTTCATTTTTCATTAAGGTATGTAAGAATTTTTTGGTGTGTGAACTTGTCGTAGATATAGAACAAGTTACTGGAGATCTTTTTTTTTATTGCTGACAGATTAGCGCTTGATTGTGATCTCACCTGATGGTAAGTGATGATACAGTCTAAGATGGAAGCGCGCTAATCTGTTTAGAGGCGATATACCCCTTACAGATCTACGAGTACATACTTTAGGTTCTCTTATAAATGAAATATATATTTCGAGATAAAATAATTGTAGATAATAGAAGGAAATAATTCTACCCTGCTCATCCCTCTGAACTCAAACTAAAATGGCTGAAATTAAGATTTTTATGCCATCACACTCTAAGGTACAGCATAAAAAAAATAATTTGTCAATTAAATACGATTGTATTAGATTTAATTTTATTGTATACATCCCAGAAGCCATTGTGTTTCTACGGTAATAAGATATACAGGGCTATGTTTATTAGTGCGTTTCTTAACTCGTGACATAAAAGTTTTTTTTAATTGTTTTTGTTATTTTACTATTAACTATCATTGAATTTAAACATTATTTATTAACAAACAGCAATTGTTACGGTAAACGGGTACGGGTGTCCTCTTATTTCACAAGTGGAACGAATGGTAAATAGCGATGAATGACAAAACGATTATAATAAATCTCCATTGAATTATACGAAAAATATAAATTGATTAGGAATTTTTTACAAAACTATAGAACGACAGTAATCTGAACAGTAGCATCTTGTTCAAGGTATTAGTTTCATCCAATCTAAACCACATTTGTGTCGGGGTTAAACGTAATTAAATAATATTTATATAATTTACTGTGTTAAGGGCATATCATGGTTTAAACTTAAAACAATAATGTCATTAACATCGTTAGCGTAATGTTTATTACAATATAACTTGATAATAGAGTTAATTTCTGTTAATTCTTATAGAATTTCACTTAAAATTAGTTTGTTTTAGACTTATAAACATATTCCTTTTTCAAAATCATCAATCTCTTTAGCATAAAACTCGTTTGAGTACTCAAATTTAGATGACATCAAAACCGAATAACATTTCTCAATGGTTTTCTCTAAAATAAGAGACTCTTAAATAGATTTTAGTTAATTGCACGATAGAATCAAATACTATATATTTTTAATCATATCAACAAAGTCACCAAAGTCACACAACAATGAACCTTTCCATCTTTCATTATTTCTGTATGCACATACTTTGCTTGAAACATAGAATTAAGATGAACCAACTGAGTCTTAACTCTAAAATCTTACTAGAACGTTGTAAGGTGCGTTTAATGTAAGTGAAAATGAATTCATTTTTTATGCTATAATAGCAAACCAAGACGTTCGTGTTTATGGATTAACGTGATTACTCATATGATTGGTCGGCATCCTATTCTTAAAACGGTCACATGTATGAGGATATTGGTGCGGGCCACAAATGTTACGGATATATTGTTGCGGGTCACATATTATGAGGATATTTGTGCGGGCCACAAATGTTACGGATACATTGATGCGGGCCACATATTATGAAAATATTGATGTAGGTTACAAATGCTATGAAAATATTGATGCAGGCCACAAATGTTACGAGGATATTGCTGTAGGCTACAAATGTTACGGATATATTGATGCGGGTCACATATTATGAGGATATTGGTGCGGGCCACAAATGTTATGAAAATATTTATGTAGGCCACAAATGTTATGAGGATATTCGTGCGGGCCACAAATGTTATGAAGATATTGATGCCGGCCATAAATATTTTAGGGTATTGGTGCACACCCCTAATGTTACGAGGCTATTGGTACAGGCATCTAGTATACAATTTTTGCTTCTTTGACCATATTAATTGTTACTCTCATTTGTATGCCTGCGGGCTGCACCGCAGTGCTTTACAAACCGCTGGTTGCCGACCTCAGACTAATACGATTTGAATTTCTCGGATCTTTAGAAATTCCGGAAAAGCTTAGTGCAAGTTGTGACTAATAATTTAAACCTCTAATAACCTGTTAAAATATTAACCCATTTTTTTATGTTATTAGGAGATGAAATGAAATAGTGGTTTACGTATTTTTATGTGAAAGTTTTTACATAAGATTATAGGTTAAAAAGTGAATGTTTTTTAAACTCATATAAAAACTTTATTACCCAGTCCTTAAGTGGGGGCTAAAATGAGAGGAATATTAAATTTGGAAATTTTTGTACTAATACCTAATTTTGATTGTTTTTAAAAAACAGACTATATAGAAACTCACGCTTGATGTAGCAATTGATGAAACCGGCCCTTCTCGTTTCCCCTGCAAGTAATATGTCATCAATTGTCCTTTTCCTTTAACGGCCACGAGTCCACGCTGCTCGAAGTAGTAGCCAAAATTCTGAAGAATCTCACATGTTTCTTCAGTTACCTTTAAAATGTAACAACGGCATGACTTGGAAAATACATAATATGGTATTTGACGGCCTCGCTGGCGCGACGTTGCGAATACTCGCACCGCTAGCAGACATCCTGGGTTCAATAGCTGGAAGGGGAAATGCCGGAAGGCGCGCTAAATTGGCAAGAGGTAATTTGCCTTTCACAATTTCTGGATGTTTTTGCAGGTAGGGTGTTAACTAGCGACGGCCGAAGCCTCCCACCAGTCCATACTTAGTTAAATTGAAAAATGCGATTACCTAAATTGCCCTGCTGGAAATTGAATCCATGGCCTTTACCCAAACATAATTTATAAATTTCTTGCTACATACTAGTAATCATTTTACCTACTTGTATGCAACCAGCTTTGCCAGTGCTCTCCATGCGCGAGGCAACGTTAACAGTGTTACCCCATATATCATAGTGTGGTTTCCGAGCCCCAATGACACCAGCAGTAATAGGGCCATGATTGACTCCCATTCGTAGCACGAAATGGTTAAATGATTGCTCGTTGATGGCGGCGAGTACCCTTTGCAACTCCAATGCAAACTCTACAAGACAAGCCAAGTGTGCCCACCGAACCAAAACTCCGTCAGATGGCTAAAAAGATAAGAATTTATAAAACGCTTAACACTAATATTAATTGCGAGGCCCATAAAGTGACTGATGTAACATCATAACAAAGGCACAAACCAATTATTTTTTCAAATTTTGGAGTAAAGTATATCTAAAAATAAATTTTATATAGATTAATTTTATAAACTCATAATTGATGGCCCCTGTGTATAAACGGTCAACTCGCATTAAAGACCTTTTTGTAATTTTTATGATAATGTTGTATGATTGATTGATTTGATTAACCTAGATCGTCTTTTTTTAAACACCATAGATAAGGCTCTTTAAGATATCATCTAATTGCTACCAAAGATAATAATATAGTAAGTAGTAGTACAAAGTAATTATAAATTTATCTTAGAAACACATTTACAAAATTAAAATTATATACTTTTATACTTGATATTTTGGGACTGTGGAGATTAAATGATTTGTTTGTTGATAGTAATAAATAAAAGAAAGTTTTAAAATTAAAACCATCATTTAAAGTTTAATGAGAAATTTCATTCTTCGTTATCTACAAGAATATGAACATTATAGTAGGTGTTCTATTCTAAACACTAGATCATTTTCAAAGTAAGGTATTTTTTTTTAATTTGTCTATAAATATATATAAATCAAGGTCAAACCTGCATCTGTCGTGAGGGGTTTAGGCCTGATGCAGCCATATATGTAGAGCTTATTGTTTTAATTTTTATAATATCCTTGCTGAATTTTGGATCTTCCAACAACTGCAATAAAACGGAAACCAATAATTTCGAACTTGACAGTCGACGTATAAATCTGAAAGTATCAGATTTATATGTCGACTAATATTTGTTTTGAGATACAATCCAATACGAAAAGAAATCCTTCTTCGTGTAGGTTTTTGAATCGTCAAATATTGTTTTCATATTATTTCTAATGTACGATTGATAACAATACTATAGAATGTCTTAGAATCTGAAGTTACGAGGGTTCTGCCCTGTTCTGAGAGAAGCCCACAAAAGCTCAGTCGGGTGTCACTTAATAATAATTTATTGTATTATGATTATAGTGTCCCATTCACTTTGTCGTCCAAGTAATCCTTCAAATTATAGTACGATTTTTCATTTGCTTTTTTTTAAATAAAGTTTTTAATTTTATTAAATGACATCTCTAGACCTTTTCTAGAAATTATTTATAGAAACGTATGTAGATACTCTTAAATGAATAATTAAATTTATGTACATATTACAAGAAATAATATCGTTTATAATCTAAATTACTTTAGCTCCGATAATTCCTTTAGGATTCTTTCACATATAAATCTGTAATCTGTGCTTTTTTTATCTCTGTTTTCATGATATTTATATCTAAGGATTATTTTGTCTCTACAAGGGGTCTTTACTGAAATAGTTTTGACGGCTTTTGTTGACACTTATCTAAGCATGTAGTCATGGCATTATGGAAAAAACAACGAATGCTTTTTTCGGATATGTGTAGCTTACCAGATTTATATTAAATTCGACTAATAAAATTAATTATTCAAATTGTTGTTAATCACAAATTTCTTAGAATGTTCTATTGAAACTTGCAATTTTTGTAATGCCATTGCTCATTACGTCGTGATAATTTCGACCTTGTTTAAAAATGATTCATGCAAACTTATGACGTTCTATAACAATCTCTTTATGATATTTTGTTTTTAAAATATCATGATCTATTTGTAACGTAAATATTTTCCTCTATATTCACAAAATAAAAACGGACACTTACGAGATCGAAATCTGATATAACTTCGTTGAGAAATCGTAAACATTCTAGGCCTTGGTTGTTAACCGTCTCTTCCGAGTAAAACTCTGTAACAAGTTCAAATACGGAATTAGAAAAACGCCGGTTCGTCGTATAAATATTAGTTACAGATGGTACGAACAACTTCATTACTACCGGCTTTGTATTATTCTATAAATCAAGAAATAAATTGTTATATACGAGTATCCATAACAAAACACAGTCTCTATGGCGTAGTCTAATATTAAATGTTGGGGAAGTAAACAAAAGTATCTCAACGTAAAAAATTTGTATGTTATTAAAGAAATACTTTGTGAACGTATGACTTGGAGAGAAAGCAGCTGAATGTGTGACGAGTGAGTTACGAAAAGTGTAATAGGGCGAGGCGAACATAATAAATTTAAAGTTTTATAGAAAATCAATATATGTATAAGTTTATACATGTTTTGTTTTATAATTTCTATCAGTCTTTTTTTCACTTTTCAAGCAATAAACATTTTTTTTTCAAGAATGCGACAAGTTAAAATGGGACCGCCCATTTTACGGAATGGATTTCAAGAGTAAACCTGTTTTGAGTTTTGTTAGACACAATGGGTTCCATTAAAACCTTGCACGACATTACACTCCATTCCCATAGGAAATTCGAAAGTAAAAGACACTATATAGAGATGTAACTTTTAAGTTACTAAGAAAAGATATTAACTGTATAAACTTATTCGTCTACTCAGCTATAATAAATATAAAACAGAGACTATGATAAAAGTGATTATATAATTAGAATTTACGTCACTCCGACTATAAAAGATTTGGAACATTACAAAAAATTTGTTGCGTAGATTACTATCTGAAAAATTAATAATGACGTCGACGTTTAAAAAAAGCGTCGTAATCAAAGCAAGATATTTAAGAAAACTATTCTATCTAGCAGTTCATCGTACTTAATTGCACTACTTTATTGAGAGAGTTGTTTTCGTCGCCATAATCCATTTATCATCTGGTAACTTTAAATAGTAGCTAGTTATCTTTGGCTAAATCAATCTAAGTTTCGTCCGTGACAAAGTAAGGAAGGTCATGACAGTAAATAAGGAACAGAACAGATAGGGAACCTTTCACCCTTTTTGAATGCACACCCAGAAAGTTATCTGTAAAGACTTTTGTGTTCTATTATTATAAGCTCACACTCTCTCACTATATAGGTATATCTTGGTAAAATTTATCAATCGATAAAGAAACACTTTTTTTAAACCTGTATGTAGTAGATAAAACTTGATCTCAATACAGGCATTTTCTTTAAATTGATGACGATTTAGCGCTTGACTTTGATGTCACCTGATTGTAAGTGATGATACAGTCTAAGATGGAAGCAGGCTAATCTGGTAAGAGGCGACATACCTCATATGGTTTCTACACAGCATCGTACCGGAACACAAATCTCTTCGTTTGGCGATACGACTTTGCTCGTAGGGTGGTAACTAGCCTCCCATCAGTCAAAACAAACAACAATTCAAACAAACCATTCATTAATTACATTTTTTAGAGAGATATTGTACAGCGCCATCTATGAAGCTCATGTTTGAAGGTTTATAACTTTAAGACGAGGAGCTGCAGACCCAGCAGAATAAGTGGCTACGCCTTATAGGAGGAGCTCCGAGAAACGTCAGAAGTGACGTCATTCATCGGGACACCAAGACGCCCACCGTGGAGGTGTTCATCTGGCAGTTGGTGAGGATCATGTTCCGTCACGCGGACCACTCCCCGCATCCTAGATCTGAAAGCACTAATCGTCCATTACCTCGTGAGCGGCTGCTGTCACCACCACCAGGTTTGGGTGAAAATGACGGCGTTGACGACGTGACGGCAGTGGCAGAACTCTGATTGACCTAGATGGTCCCGGTGGCGTAAGCTAGTGGGAACCAGCCCGTTAGAATAACGGGCAGAAACAAATACCGGAAATCGTCGATGTCTGAGAAAATTAGCCCTGGTAATGAGGCATTGCCTCGAGGCCCGTACCTCATTACTTGGTTGTGAAGAACCCCGGATGGATAAGTTTAAGTAGCTGGAGCTGGATATCGTTTTTGACAGGTTAATGCCTTACTGTGATCATGCCTGACGGAGGCGCGCTAATAAGAAGAAAATGTTATGTTTTTTGTAGCACAGAAATCTCTTGCTTTCTAATACGTCTTTGCTAGTAGAGTGGTAACTAGCCACGAACGAAGCTTACTACTTACTAGTCCAAACTTATACAGATGGAATTCAGGACATCAGCTAGCAAAGCGAATACTTGCATCACTGTGTCTGCGAGGTCTTCAAAATGCTGAGCGTATGAATTGACTTCAATTTTTTTATTCCAAAGTTTGTAAGTAATTATAAATAGTTATGAAATGAGACCTGTGAAATTAGGCATGGAGGCGAATAGCACGCCTACTTCGGCATAGCTTTGACTGTATAGGTCCCGGTGGTGGTGCCTGGCGCCCATGAAGTGTCGTGCAACATGCGGCGGCAGTACATTGTGGACGAGCGCTTGGTTCCTGCGCCGCAGATCGCCCGCTTGCTCCGCCTGCGCGCGCATGCGCTCTCCACGAGAGTGCCGCGCGCGTTCCAGTGCCTCGATCTACACCAAACAGTGCTCTACTATAAATAGCCCTCGACACACATCATCGCCTACAAATCACTAGGATATACTTACGTATCTGTTGTATATTAGCACAACTATTGCTACGATGAACAGCATTAGAATATGTCGGCCAGTGTGAATCTGGGCCCTGAAAGTAAGAGAGATAAGTAAAATAATGTTATACTTACATCTGATTTTATGCGAGAAGATTTTAAATTCAAAATGAATAATAGGTAAAACTTTAAATGTATCTTGTAAAACGCTTATACAAATAGAAATACGCTGAATCTATAACAAAATAATAATAATAACAGGTACAGGTTGAACAATTAACACTAGTTGATTATAAAAAAAGTGCGTGCGTACAAAGTACACATCTCAGAAGTGAAACTTCTTTGGCAAGCAAATTTTTAAGTCTTGCTTATATTTATACAAATATAAAACTTTACAATTCCGAGATTTAGGGAGAGAAAAAGGAAGATATGTTAGGAATTTAATGTATTCAATTGTCATTAAAATATTAAAACTGTCGAAAATAACACAAATAATTTGTTGAAATCTCAAATGACGAATTGTAATTAAAATGCCATGTGTTTTTGTCAATATTAGAAATTATTAATAAAACTTTGTTTTTGAATTTAATTTAATTAGATAAGAGAATTTATGAAAAATAGTATATAATATTATGAAATTACGAGTGCATTAAAATGCCACATGTTATTTGTAAATATTAAAACTAGCTAAACTTCAAACAAATTAACATAAAAAACGCTGCACCTCTTCGTGACGATAAGCACGCGTTTCATCTCTAAAAAATTATCCTCATCTCTAAAGAAGTATCACTTTAACAAAGTGTTAGATAAACTTTGTTGTTCGACGCGACTTTTAAAATTTCATTTAAATGAAAAAGTTAAGTTGAATACAAAATACGAAATAAGTTGATTTGTCCATGTGTGTGTTTGTATATGTTGTGAGCGCTGTCGACATAAGAGAAAATATTTTAAAAAATAAAGTAAATTCCTGCGATATCTATCATGAAATAATTAAAACTCATTACATAAAAAGAAACTGAAACATTTTACATAACCTATTAATAGATGTGCTCTACAATTTTTCGCAAGTATGATTAATTAATACTCGTTGCAGGAATTGCCACAAGTTCAATTGCCAGTTTTCGTAGTAAACGGTTGTGTGAATATTCGTTAATTTGATTAGATTTTATAAATTGGATTTTAGAAACTAACAGAATATTAAAAAGAGCCTCATCGTAGTCTGCTGTTGCGTTATAGGGTAGTCGAAAGGGATCTCGATCAAGCGTTGGTCGAGAAGTCATCAAAGCAGGATACAGTGCAGCTGGTACTACATGCGCTGCTGCGACTGCGGCCAATAGAGCCGCACGTGCACAACCGCCCAATGGCGACACCCATAGAGCGCCGCACGCTACACCCGCTCCTATCTATAACAAGTCATATAAAAAGAATTATAATGTCAATTCCTTTTGCTTTTGACTCTAATCACAGTTGATGGTAATGGATGTTACAGTGTAAGATGGAAGCGCGCTAAGTTGGTAAGAAGTAATTTATCTCTTTTGGTTTCCACACAACATCGTACTGGAGCACAAATATTTTGTTTGTTTGCACTACTTTGCTAACTAGCCACGGCCTAAGCGTCCCACGAGTACAGATCTGGACCAATTAGAAAATGCAGGTTCCTAAATTCACCCTACCGGAGATCAAACCCGGTACCTCTGCTAGCAAAGCGAGTACTCGCGTCATTGCCTCGATAGGGCTATCAATTAATGAATTCTTTTGAAAATTGAACTTGGGATAAAGGTACAGAAGAGAAACAATAATATAAATATAATGACAAAATAAATGGATTTCCAATTGAAATTCTGGATTTTATTGTGATTAACTAGATCAGACAAAAAAATGTGTCTCAAATTAAAAATATTTTTTATCGAAATATAAGATTATCTCGTAACATAACAACAACAACAACAAAAACCTATTTTAGTTATGTACTAGTAACCATTTTCGCGGTAAAAACGTACCATCAAATTAAACGATTGCCATCAACCAGGTTAGTGCTCTTCCATCTTAGTGTCAGCACTTATCATCAGGAGAAATCTCAGTCAAGCTGGTCAAACAAAAGTTTCGGTTTCCTCCGATCTTAATGCTTTAAACAAGTTTGAACAAGTCTATATTTTTTTACCTAATTTTATTCTGCTGACATATACATAAATTACTTATCAATAGGAATTGATTTAATTTTAATATATTTACAATAATAATACATAATAATAACATCTTCATTATATCATTATATTGCATATTAGCTTTAATATGATTTAAAACGCCTTTACGTTCAATTTGTACATATATATATATATATATATATATATATATATATATATATATATATATATGTACAAATATATATATATATATATATGTATATGTACAAAATATATATATATATATATTTGTACTCCAGTGATACGTTGGTATAGTGATAGTGATATCACGTATGACTGGAGTACAAATTATGGTATAAAACATCGAGATATTGCTCATTCAGCCAAATTTTAATGTAAGCCAATAAGCATCTATTTCATTACCAAAATCCGAATACCGTTATAAGTCAAAAATAAATTTGTAAAATTTCGTATTTCACACAGCGAGATTCATTTGTCTATTCACTATTATGTAAGGACTATGTATATACTAACATGGTAGTAATATGATGGGTGAATACATCGTCGAGCACCAGAATGCGAAGGGGCATCATCTCTCAAGCCATCTTCAATTAATACCGTTTCAAAGCTACCGCATATAATCTAAAAGTAAACCATTGTATTAATAATACAGTATCAACACTTCTTGGTAGGGATTATTTTTACACGCTTTACCCCTATAATGTTATATGCAAGGATTTACATAATGGATTATGATGGAAGACACTGTAGAGACCAGGTTTCATGGTCTTATTAAAAACCGGTTAGTTACTGTTTCGTTGATTAAAATTACGAAATTTGTTATCGTTATTCTGTCTAACTGTTATGCATGGTGCTGGAAAGCCATTGGCACTGCACTTGACCTCTGCTTTGGCTGTCGTCGACCATTCAAAATACTTTTTACTGAAGTAGACTCAAAAAGCACTTTTGAATCGTCATTAGTCTGTCCGTTGGTAACAAATGTACCACCGATTCGAAAAGTTGAATCCGCTGAGAAGCAATCGGCAAGAAACTCAATGGTTACTCTTTTAATGTAATGTAATATATTGTTTCTGTCAGCAACTGGAATCAAGTCCAAATATTCCTATCGCTTAAATAATCCTCAAAATTATAATATGCCTTTTGTAAATGGGTGTTTTTGACATATTTCTTAAAATCACGTGGAAGCACATCTGAAACTGATTCCGGTATCTTATTAAAAGTGCGTATGCTCAATCTGTCAAATGATTTCAGAACCTTCTTCACTCTAAAATATGAGATTACGAGTTTGTTTTTATTTCTAGTATTAAAATTGTGTATTTCACTTTTTTTACAATATAGGTGAATATTATCACGGATATATGAGATATTGTTTAATAAATATCTTATATATCCGTGATATCGGAATGTAAAATTGGGGATTGTCTATCTGTGTCTATGGACACATTTGAAGATTATAATATATATACAATACGTGGCCAATTTTTCTTTAAGATTGGCGGTCATTGCCGAAACTAAATATTATTTCTAATTTATTTCTGCGAGAGTTAGATTTGCAATATTAAATTACCTTCAATAGACTTATTTGATAAATATATTTCTTGAACAACCATGCCATATCATGTCATGTGTTTGACTAACTCGAAAACCGCTCATAATTGTAATGAGATTTTAAATATTATACGTGAATTAAAAAGAAATTTTGGAATGAAGTTAACTATAAAAGTCGCCAATAATTATATTGTGTAATACATACTAGAGGAGCAATGTTGGCTGCAACAAACATTGCTATGTTGAAGGTTCCACATGTTAATTTCCAATAAGGCGATATAGTAGTTTTCTGAAATAAAAACAATGTATATTCGTGATTGTATTGCATAAATCTTTACTGCCGGATTTTGATACTATCTTTGTTTGTTTATTGGTCTATAAGGATATCTTATATGTATAGAAATTCATAATTTTTTTTTTTGAATATTCAATAATATTTCAAGACACTTTAATTTTTATACTTATGAGAGTTTTGGTGGCCATAATGCTATATTGTAATTTTTATATTTTTATGTTTTTAACACAAAAATATAAAAATTGCCTTGTTTTTTTATCAGTATATTATCGGCATTTCATAATAAAATAAGGCAAGGTACGAAATTATTATGATAAAAATATAATTTCTTTGAATTACAACAAATCTTAAACAATATAATAATATCGGAACACTGAGTCACTTCAAGAATAATGCAAGATTGTAATTATTTCTAACAATTATTTATCTAACTAAAAATGAAACATCTATAGTAAACTTAAAATAAACATATTGACTTAGAAAAGTAAGCGAATAAAGCTATTTCTTCATCACAGATCTATGATCAATCTGGAATTTTACCACCACAAAATCACATAATGAAAATGAAATAATAAATATTTGATACAAGCATCGACTGAAATTAATATCGTATAAGATATATTTGGTAACATCTACAATTGGGACCAATATTAATTGCTGTTGTACTGTCATATAATCACGTAGTATGAATTCTTATAAATAGAGATTGAAACACACATTAAAAAAAATTAAATAAGAAAGTAAAAACATATGAAAGATGTAATTGTACTTTATTTCAATCTATAACACCAGTATAACCTTTGTCTAGAACCCATAACCGATGGAGCTGTAGTTTGTGTACTAAACAGATGCGCGTGAAACGTATATGAAAACGTGTATTTGCATTAAACATTTCTACCAAGAAAACAGACCTTATATTGCGCATATCGATAACACGCGTAGTATACGACATTGATTAGGCCGGTCTCGAGCACCAGCGCGAGGTAGACCGCGTGAAGAGCCCATGTCGGTGGCACGGCAAAACTTGCCAATGCTACCACTGCCGGCAGCAGTAACAGCGGAGGAGCAGCCACAGTCAACGGGCAGGGGTCACTTCTCCGCGCGTATATTGCCTCTGCACCGTTCGCCTTGAATGTCAGGCAAAGTGTCGTCGCATCCGCTAACTCCCTGTACGAAAAGTTTCACTCTCAGTCCCCTTTAATATAAAGCCGTAGCCACAGAAAACTATTCACCCCAAAACGATATGATACAGTGTACTACTACTTTATTTTTTACATTTTGGACTCAACGGTTGGGCATGAGAAATGTGACTTTATTCTCTTACTCGTCATACACTTAAAAGCAGGCGACGTAAGCGATGAATCCTACTATAATTGAAACATGCTGAAATACATTTATTCCTCTTATCCATTTTGTATATTTCATTATGATTTTAATTGTGATAGATGTAAAATTAATACAGCGTATAATAATAGTAAACACTTACTTGTCATCGTCCCTATTAACGAGTTCCTCCTCTAACATAGCGAGTATTTTCTCGTCTTCATTGTCCTTGCTCTCATCTTGCGGCGATAGAACCTACGGATAATGTACGAAGCGTATCTATGTGGTCGACAAGCAACAAATCGATATGGACGCTCATGATGTTATAGCTCATTTATGTGCTCGAATGCTAAGCAATAATATTTCAATGAATGAAAATTCAGTTTGAAAGCAATGGTTGTTACGTTGATACCAATGTAAACTACTGTAGATCGCGGACCTAGTGCCCTAGTGTCCTATATAATCGGTTCGGCGCGGGCCGGAAGGGGCCGGGTGGGCCGGGGTATACGAGTGCACTCACAGAGTCCTCGTCATCGTCTTTGAGGTCAGAAAGCGTGTCAGTGGTGTCTCCTCCCTCCGCTGCCTCGCCCTCGGTTGCATTTCTCTCCTCCCCACCCTGGTACTACAAAGTTATAATCAACTGTGACCCGAATGATAATAAGAACGCTGTTAACATAAAATTTTAGTTGTTTCTCATTCATAAATATTTATATCTATATACTCTGTTAAAAATGTTTTGTGCCCGATAAGTCTCAAAACTTGTATGTATTAAGGTTTACATTTACACTTATAAGGTTAAAGTTATCATTTTTTATAGATAAAAAGACTGCTTCACTAATAATCATTCCTATTAAACATTGGTCCATATCGGTGGAAAAGTAACATATTAATACGTACGTCAAAATTAACCGTCTAAACACACATGTGTTCATGATAATTTCACAGTAGATATAAAAACTATATTTGTTAAAATATTAACCCAGATAAATAGGATAACGTTTTATTTCCCTTCTTAAAGCTATCAAAAGAAGTTGGAACTTTTCTTCAACGTTTTATCGTTCGATCGCGATAAGACATGTTCTTTTCAAGCACAACAATAGAATCAATATTTACTTCAGGGTTGTTTATAGTGTGTTCGAATCAGCTTTTTTAGTATCAGAAAATAAGAGTTTCTTTTATTATAAACAATTTAAATGCACAGATAGAGTCGATGGGTATTTGAAACTGCCAGCAAATATGAATAAACCTCAATCGGGATTTTCATAGAAATTTATGTTTAATATAAATCATATCACTATTTTTTTACTATTATACATATAAAAATGACTAGTCGATATTGCAAAATACAAAGTTTAAAATTTTAAATCTAGACTTAAAATTTAACGTCACGCGAAATAGGTGAAGATAGAGGCCAGGGATAAAAATATAGGTCACATAGATAAATAATACAAAGTATGTTAGTTTTGTAGTTATTTAGAGTTTTGCTTACAAATTCTGCATAATTATACCTAAGTATTTTGTATTTAACCAAATGAAAAATATATGCATGCAGTAACCCTTAGTGTATTTTAATATTTTAAAATGAAATCTAGTGTTCAATTTTAGTTTTTATTTTTATTGCTGACAGGTTAGTGTTTGACTGGAATTTCACCTGATCGTAAATGATGATACAGTCTAAGATGGAATTGCGGAAACCTGGCAAGAGGGGATATACCTCTTGTGGTTTCTACACAGCATCGTACCGGGACGCGAATTTCTTGCTTGGCGGCACGTCTTTGCATGTAATGGTAACTAGCCACGGCCTCCCACCGGTCCAATCCCAGAGATATTAGATAAATTTGCCCAATAGAAAATCGAATCCAAGACCACTGCTAGTGAAACAAGTGCCATTGCGCCAGCTAGGCCGTCTAACTTCTTAAATTGTAAGGAAATTAATTACTTAATCATATTTTCCACCTTTTGCGAGATAGCCACATTAAGTTACAATAAACTACACATCGGAATACATTTAGAACCGTGGATTCAGTTACATAGCTACGAAAATTGTATATATGAAACAAACAATCGACTTTCTTTTTCAGGTCTATACGTTCTGCCTAAAATCATCTCTGTTTTACTATGGTAATAAAATAGTTTATTGTTGCAAATTATGGTTCTTTAATGTTTACCATCGATGGACAATTACGGTTGACAGTATGTGACTACAATGTTTTATGGCATACTTTATTTTCATGTCTAGCATAAGATAACAAAATTGATAACTTAAACATTCATTATTCAATAATACTGAATTAAAAACGATTCGTTTATCAAGATTTTTAATGTATATACTTTTCCAAGCGTTTATGATTGATTTGACCTTTTCCCTCATATAGTTATTTGTGCTTTTAATAAAAAGCTATCAAACTGTTTTCCTATATTATATAGTATATTTTTATTACATATTGTTGCGAAATAACCTCTCTTATATTTTTTTAAAGTAAATTATTCTATGCCAAAACATTTAAAGTAATGCCACAAGATACTCAACTTTTCTCTCTCTATTATCGAATACATATTTTGATTGTAAATGTTGATTGTACAATTTTTAGCAAATTGCGTGAATATTTTTTTTTTGTTATTTCAATATGTTTGATTTAATATTTACAAATAAAGATCAATTGTGGCTTATTACAATTGCTAGTGACGTCCAGCACGAATTTCTATAACTCATTATATAGAAACAACCTTCAAACCTTTTACAAAAATAATCAGAGTGAAGGCGCTGTGTATTTGTTCGCAAACGATAAATAATTAAACTTAAGTAATTAATAAATACTAGAAAAAGAGTATTAACATTAGGTGTATCCACTTCAAGATTCAATATTTTATTTTATATTTATTAAAAGGTATCTGACCCTGCTTTACAATAAGAGAAATAAATATAATATAATACATGTAATATAATAAAGTGGCAAAGATGTTTGGGCTTGATAGCAGTTACACATAAAAGCTAAACTCATTGTTTAAAGGAGTAACCATTGCGTTTCTTCCCGGTTTCTTCTCAGCAGAATCAACTTTGCGAACCGGTGGTAGATTTATTACTATCGGACAGACTACTGATGATTCAAAGGTGTTTTTTGAGCCTGCTTGAATTTTCACATTTTTCTATTTATTATATTAATTGGTATGTATATCATAAACTGGATCCTATACTTTATTAATTAAATATAAAATACAAATACTACAGAAAGGAACTAAAATTAAAAATATGTGAAATTTACTATTTTTTTTTTTTTGGCGTGGAGATGTTGGGACCGTAGGGACCTGAGACTAAACAATTTTTTTAAGAAATATCTTCCCGTTTAGCTAACGTCACCCAAAGTCCCTAAGGCTACCTTAAGGCCGGATGGACCTTTGGATAGCGTACAGCGAAAATTATATCCATTTTTGTACAATGAAATATAAAAAATTAAATAAAATTGAATTTTTATAGGTTTATTTATTTACTTATTATTTTTGTCACGTTGCACGGCAAGCCAGTAGCTCAGGATAGAATTCCCCAAGCACTCAAAACATTTTGAGGATAACATTCTGAGATCTACGAATCCGAGTCCAAAATGCCGCGATTCGAAATTATATGATCGCTAAGTAATCGGGGACTTTAGCATTGGCAAACATACTCAGAGCACTACAGTATAGGTCAAAAATTGAAACAAATTCAAAGTATTGTGAATATTTTTACAAACAAAGAATTACTTACGGGTTTAAGCACTCGAACAATAAAATAAGTCTTGATACCGGCTTGCCTTAACATCTCCTCTCGCCGCTCGCCGTGCGCAGGTTCAACTTCGAACTCATTGTTCAGGAAGCTCAGCGTTACCTCGGACACATGTACGCGACTGAAAACGTTAGTAACTATTACATATGTATCTATGCAAAACTTCCAATTGAACGTCTGTTTGCAATTACAAATATCGGCTTTTCACTTAATGATTCTCAAAAGATATACAGTACATATATTAATCACTCTGACTTTGTCTGATATTAATTATAAGCTTAGAAGCTTGGAAATGTTTCATCTCGATTTGTTTCTCTTATGACATAATCCATTTATCAGTAAATGTTCGATAAACGTCCATCCTTTTCGGTGATTAGCGAGAAAACAAATAAAGATATACAAATTCCAAAAATATTTTTTTATTATAGTGGCATCTAAAACTTCTTATGCATTTAATGTAATCGTTTCATGGACATTAAAAACATACACTTCTTTTCTTTATATGTGTACTACTGAAGCTTATAATATCGTAGCATGGGAGAGTGAATTTTTTCACGGAACTTCGGCAAATAGTCAGTCCCGCTATGACACTTATAGATGACTATGTAGAGAGATAACAGGTCAAGGTCCGACAATTATATCACTACTTTTATACTTATAATATGAAATGTAAGTACATTTTATAATATATTCTATCAGAATCTTACTGTACAATGATTGAGCATTGGTAATATTACTTTTATCCAAGTGTAATTGTTAGGGCGACTTACGAGTAACATGTTAATGTAGTCGACTAATTGCATAGAATATTTGAAATTACTATTTTAACGTCAAGTGTTATATCCACTATAAGTTTAAAAAAATTAATTCATCTTGTGTTTAAAAATAAAAGTCTTGTATAAACACTTTGACTGCCGAGGGGGGTCAACATTACTGACACTGTATTTGAGTCTTCCGGATCGTCGGTCATGGAGTCCCCCCGCAGCAGCCAAAGTGTTAATAATAAAAAAAATTACCTAGATATTTATAGAGAAAGACTGAATTAATAGTAGGAATTGAATAAATATGATTTAGAAAAATTGGTCATTACATTACATAAAATGTAAAAATGTTTTATTCGCATGTTCCACTGTTTGCAATGAGAAACTGGTATAAATATAATACAGGCCAAAATATAAATTTGGATTATATTTTCTGTACCTTCTCTTATTGCATATGGGTATAATGTTATTTATTTAATTCAATTTAATCATTTATTGCATTAAACAAAGTTTTAACGAGTAACATTGGTTACAAGTGAAACCCTATCATGTTGTTGCAAAATTATAATTATTTTTTAAAATGAAATAATGTCGAAATTATTTCATACTGCCTGTGTCTTGTCATCATTTACAATTATATCAAATAAATCACTATTAATAATGTCAAAAGTAATATTAATAATATATCACGAAAATATTCAGTAATTGTAATAAAAAGTACTATAAAATAATTTCGATTTACCTTGTAAAATGTAAAAACGTAAAATACAATTCGCAGAAGTAGAAAGAAACAAAAAACGAGGAATTCAGAATATTTCTCTATTTTTTATTAAAACTCACTCACATTATAATAACATTCCTCCGTTAACCAATATTTAATTTTTGGTTTGATGTACTTTAGTGGCAATTCTTTCAAACTGTGAGGAATATGGTTAAATATTTTCATTGCCATTAAATATCAATTTTTTTGGTAAGCCCTAAACGACAAACCGGGAACAACAATCTAGTGGGATCTAGTGGGAGTGGGTGTTATAAGGGTATCAGGCGCATATTTTATCTTGTGCGCAATAAATTGTATGCTTGTTCTATTATGTATATTCCTGTTACCGTCAATTTTTTATTTGTTTTTAAAGAAACACGACGTTATGATATGTATTTTTTGTGTGTTAGCTATTATAATCTAACCCTGCCAATCCACTGCTTTCCATCTTATTAGCGAGTTCAACGTCGCGTGAATAGACATCAAATTGCCACTGCCTCTGACCAAGCACCCCAGCTAGCACTGCTCCAGTATGGATACCCACTCGCATGTCCACAGGCGAATTAGTAGTTTGTTGGACATATCTGTGTAAAAAACACGCCCTTTAATAGTAATATAACACACAGTGGACTTGATAAAATTTCAGACATTTTTCATAACACTACAGCAAAAAGGTGATTAAGTTGTCATTTATAATTGTGTACAAGTTCTAGTTTGATTTGCACCTAAAATTAGCATTTTATCATTCGATCTCGCACAAAAATCTCCGAAATTATAGATCCGACTGAGTTGAAATTTGACATAGAGACTCCTGTCGCAATGTAGACACTCTCTAAGAATGAGTCTACCCATATCTCCGTGGGATCAGGAACTACGCAAGTAACACCGCCGTGGACAGCCAGTAGGTTTATATAAATTCATGATGTAATCCGATACAAGTGTCATCCAATAACTTTTGTAAGTAGTCATAATTATATTAGTTTACTCTTAATACATAAATAATAACATCTATTTTATTGTAGCGCCTGCCCGTTATTTTGAAACTTACATCAGTCAAAAGTAAAATTTTTTATTAGTTTAAAAATCGTAAATTACAATAATATATTAAATCGTTTAAAAAATACATTTCTTAATATTACATCATATGGTCCGTCTCGCTGACGTAATGCTTTGAGTACTCGCTTCATTAGCAGAGATTCTGGACGATTTACTGCAGGGCACATTTAAGAAATTGTATTGTCATATTTATGTAGGTCTGGACTGTTAGAAAAATTCGGCTGTGGCTAATTATGTTCCTATCAAGAAAGGCGCAAACACTAAGTAAAAAAATAGTCTTCCGGTACGATAATGCCGTTCCTGCATTCTCGTACCGGAAGACTATTTTTTAAATAGATAAATTGCTTCCTTCCACGATAGGACCATTTTAGACTGTATCATCATCAGATCAAACGATAAGCTGTCAGCAATCCAATTTCATGGCAAATGTTCTATCAACCATTACAATATTAAACTCAGTGTAATGAAGTAAATTACAATTATGAACGGAATTAAACTCATTTCAAGCCACAACACACTATTGATTATGAAAATGTATTAATCAAAATAATGGATACGTTGAAAAATCATTAATATAATACTTACTTAATAGCTTTAACCATAGACAGCCCCATGTGAACACAAAGGACTGCATGGTCTGGTCGTTCCACTGGAGCACCGCTAATACAGTAGTAACAGTCGCCCAGGATCTTTATTCTTAATTGTTGATATTTCTTAGAAGCAAATAAAAACTTTAGCAGGAGGAGTAGACATGAATATTTTTAAACGCTTACAATGCATGTAAATTTTTTTGTTTACGGATATACTGCGCCAGTGAGAAATTCGAAAAAAAGTGCAACAAAACTTTAAAACATTAGTCGGTCCGGTGGCATTTCCATTTTTGCAGTACAGAAGGAATTGTCAAAGCATTGCTAGTTGAAAGGAATTTTCATGTGTTACTGGTGAAAGCCCCAAGTCCTTGGATTTAGCTACCATCTGACATAACACTGATCCCATTCAAACGAACTCTATTACATACTTACAATATCTAGTGCCACGGCCCGACTTAATAATATATAACAAGGAGGAAAACTATAGTAACTCTTATAATTTAAATAGGTAAGTGAAATAGATAATTTCATTTCAAAAATATATTAAATGTGCGTGATTAAAAAAATTTACGTACCTCTGCGAGCCTATCAAATCTTGCAAACAGCTCATTCAATATAGCTACTAAATCTTGTGCGGAGTATGTAGATGAAATAGCCGTAAAACCCACAATGTCAGCATATAAAATACTGGTTCATGTAAATAATAAAATCCATATTTAATGTATTTATTTTATAATAACTAATAAAAAGTGGAGTTACATAAAAAAATAGCATACCTCACATTTTCATGTCTTGACATATATATCTTTTTAAATTGAGTATCTATCAGTCCCAAATCTTTACGCATCTGTACAGCGACATGTTCAGGCAGTACCGATAATAATAGCCGTTCCTAAAACAATAGTACTAATTTTTATTTATATTTAAAAGTAATTTCTATTATATTTTTCATCAAATATAACATATTTTCTATTAGCACCCCAATTGCCATTCTGATATTGTCAATCAAGTGTTTTAACGAATGATTGAATTAATGTGATCAGTTTTGTTCAAAATTATATTTTTATTTATATTCGGACGACATTATAGATAAGTGCAAAACTAAACGTACATAATGTTCACTTGTAAATTGAACAATAAATTACAGTTGACGAAAATACTAGTTTAAGTTTTATTGTAACAATTTCAAGGCATATTTGCATATAGTGTAAGATTTACACCAATTTAAATTTAGCGTGATGAGTTGGGATCTTATTCATTTAATCTGTATCAAGTAGCTCTAAATATTCTTGTTAATATGAGTTTCATATATTAGTAGATGCGGGCGTTAGTTTGATTGGCACCCTTAACAAATTAACGTCATAGAATCATTCAAAGTTATATAAGTATAATATGGTTTTAAGACGTGAAAATCGAGGTAACTTTATAACTAAACTAGTGTTTTTATACAAAACTTACACAAGCCTGATGGAAAAGTGCAATTGTATCTATTTATCTACAACATCAAATTGGGAGTTTTTTAATGTTATAAATCAATACAAAAAACGTTTTACAAACATTGTTATAACATTTTTTGGGCTTCAGGCTTTTGTAATATTATAAAGAACGCATATTGCTGGTTTGTTCTGAAAACAATTTTTAATTAATTCCCGATGATTTGAGAATTCAATTTACTATTGGATGTTTCCTGTGATTAAATAGTGATCAAAACTCGAACTACATTTAGAGCATCAATAACGTAACGAGGTCACAGCTCTCTCGATATATATCAGAGAGCTCTCACACCCAGAATATGAAGTTTATATTACAATTTATCTCCACAAATATAAATGAGAAAACTGATAATATTAATATTTTCAATTTACTCATTGCAACTGTAGGATGACATGGCCATTACATAATTTTCTTTTATAATTTTACGTCTAAAGGGTCTTTTAGAGTTCAGTTTTTTATAACATTTTGTAAATAAAATTACTGTACATTAAAAACTGCTATTACTAAAGAGCTAAAATAGTTATTGAGAAGGATCGTAGTTTATTATTTTATCGTTCCTCCGCAAAGCTTTGAAAAGGTTATAAATATTAAATAAACGGTATGCCTGGCGTATACGCTAATTCAATCTCGTTGGGAAAATGTGATTATTTTAAACATAATGGGTGATATATTATTACGTCAATTATAAAAGAATTTCCTTTCAAAATATATATATTAAAAAACATATTGATGGCTCGAAGAAACAAGCAGAATTGCATTTTAGGCATTTTGACGTCTTTGTAATTTTGTTGATTATATCAACCTAAAAAAGGATGCTTAAAAATCATTAATAAAAGAGGTAGTAATAAGTAATTGATCTTTGAAACACTGTCTTACAAAGTTAGAATTTATACTTGATTCTAAATACCTAATGTTGAATTCAATAACTAATGATGAAATGCATCATATTTATTTTTTTCTTAATAACAATAAATATAGCAATTACTTCAAGAGTAATTTTAAGCTGCAAATCGATTAGAAAATCTGAAAAATCGATGTAAAACTAGGTACGGCAACGATTTTTACAAGCATACATAATTAAAAAAATAATAGTTATAATTTCAGTAACGTTCTCTATTAATAATATATATTTCGTAGTAGCTATGTTTGACTGTTTGCTTGTACCACGAGTGACCCCCTGACCCAATTTTGATCTGGTGCATCTATACCGTGGATTAAGGCGTACAAGTTGAGAATCCACTATGTACCTGAATATTGTAAAAACATAAATAATAGTTCAGTGTTTGGTCTTTACTACCAATTATGGTAGTAAAGATGATTCATTCGATTTTTTTTTAACTACTGGTCTTTAATACTTATAAATGCTATACACAATTCTCTACAGTCCAACTATACTAACAGCTGGCATATAGTTCAGAAAAGTAGATTGCATCACATTACGTTTATAGGTACATGAGCAGGTATCTTTCAAAAAAGTTCCTACTAATTCTAAGTAGACGATGTCACGGACACCATGTATATTTAAAAATGTAAATAGTAACATGAACTCACCTGTTCCTTACTTTGTTGTTCGATAGTTAATTTATCACGTAAACTTCGCTTGGTCTCTTGAAAAGAACTACGTTGCTGTTTTTCACTCACTGTATAAGCAGTTCCCCCCAAGAAAGTTGCCCCCAACAAAAGGCAACCGTTAGCTATTTGCTGATAAAGAACGAAAAAAATATTTAATATCAACGCAAATGGAGACAATTTTTATAATAATGATGTTATTGTACCTGCAGGTAGAAATCGTCGGCAAGCCTACTTTCGGCTGTAGAAGCGTTGTAGTATTGAACCAATAAATATGCGGCGAACGACAATGTACTATAGAATATTAGTAGCACATAATGGAATGGTAATGTCGCTAAAGTGAAATATTGAAGTACGACAGCCCAGCCCAATAATTCGTTGTATGAGTCTCCGAGTCGTCGTGAAGAACTCACTAAGAGTTGAATCCATAAAACAAACCAGGCCACATGGTTTAGTACTGATCGTGCACGATGGACAAATGTGTAAATGGTTACCAAGGTTAAGTTCACGATTAATGAAATTGCCACTGAAGTGTAGGCAAAGTGAAGGTCGCGTTCTCCTGGCACAAGGGCAGCGAAGATTTGGAACAATATTCCGGTGGCAAGCATCCGCACTACGGCACATTGGCGCTGACACTGAGTATAAGCCAAATATAGCTTTTCTTCCGACAGGTCTGAAAACCTCCATGGTGGTACGAAACAAATCCAACACGAACATTTGCTTGAAGTTCTCACTGGCACTGACTTCTCCATTGTTTTAACGTGTGCTCATTTTGGTGAAACTAATAATATTCATCGACTAGTAGTTCTTTCTGTAAGTTTTGTTTTACGTAATTTTAGGCTCTACGTATATTGAATTGAACATGAACGACAGGATTTGCTATAATTTTTGCCAATAATAATTAATACATTTGTTTTTCTAACATTGCTGTCATTTCTTAACATTTTTGCACATTTCTATGAAACTATAGCTTATTTTGATTCTGGTTTCATGTTAAAACGCCTAATAAAATTTTAAAAACAAATATTGATGTCAACTGTTTGAAAATACTGTAGTATTGTATACACATTGTTAGAAACAAATGAACTTGTAAATGTATGGTAGCTCACAAACTGTCAAGCGGAGACTTTCCGTTAGCAGCGGCCTGATCGAGGACGCCTGTGTAATGAATAAATTACACGCTGAAACATTGTTCCGATATCCGTTCATTAACTCGACGTCTACTATACATAACCTACTCGAGGTTTCTCTAAAGCATTCTTTACGTATAACAGACTAATTTTAATAATGACAATAACTTTGAGTTACAACATTATATCATAAGTGTGACCATGAAAAACAGCATACATTAAAAAATATATCTATCTGTTTGTATATTGTATTAATTATAAGATTGTCACTGCCACGCTAATATATGTTGAGAGTAATGTTCGAATGTCTGCGTTTTATTTCCAAAGATTACATTACATTATTCATTCCCTTCCTGTCAATGCATAAAACATGGAAAAAGTTGTATACTACAATTAAAATAATAAATGGATTAATTCTACTTTAAGAATGATCTACCCATATAATAAAATGTTTAAGCCTAGAGATTCAATTTACCCAAAAAATTTAATAAGTAACATCCGCTCAAATTATATTTAACTTTTATTTGAATTCTTTAATTTTAGGCTAAATGATACTAATGAGCAGCCAATAAAAGACGCAACAACTTATTTTAAATAGCGAATCCTACCTTTCCATGTTATTAGAAAAAAATACGTCGAGCAATTGACTTTAGATAATTTATCATCCTACGTACAAAAACAATTACTGCCTGATTTCGGAATAAATATTTCAGTTAATATATATTAAATTATATCGCTTAGAATGCAACATGGTGAAGAATTTAAAAATAAATGATTAATAGGTAGAAAAAAAAATATTTTTTCACGCGAGTTGTGTAAAAATTCGTGGCCTAGAAACCGAACTTTAATGTTTGATGCGTGAAGCAATAAATAAAATTGAAGTGTCTGTTTGTAATGCCAAAATGTATGTCAATATGTCAAAAAAGTTCGCTAAATATGGATGTTTAGATAGATGATCCTTTGACATTTTAGAATTCCTTCCAGTCATTGTTCCCACTACTCCTTGAATCGACGAGGCCGATTTTGATCTGACTTTATGACGATAAATAGTTTTATAAGGATTAGCCCTTAAAAAGGAAAGCGACATAAATAATAACAGTCTGTGACGAAGTGAAAGCAAACTAAATTGTGTTGACACCCAAAAAAATTACTACAATATAATATAATTGAAAAACTAATAATGTGTAATTCGATAAATATTTTTTGGACTATAAAATGTAAGACATAATAATAAATTAATACTTATGTTTTTATGAAATAGTGGTAGATTTTTTTGCCATTTGATAAATGTAGACACACAGTAGTTTCTCTTCGGCTCAAATATAGAAGACCAATTTTAATAGCATATAGTTTTACATTCTGACCTAATTTTCTTTTAAAATTTTACACGTAAATCCTATAACGATTTGAGAAAATTTACTAAATAAAAAATTTATTAAATAATCAAAACCAAGACGCGAGTACCGAGTTATTATCATTACTTATTCGTATTACAGCCTACACAGTTCAACTATGTAAAAGAAAATAAGAAAGATAAAATAATCATACAAATTTAATAATAGTAATTTCTTATAAATTCAATCACATGGCATGTTGTTCAAATTTATCCCAAAGTGTTTGGGTATATGTAGTCTAACCATAAGTGACCGATCTAACCTCGCAGATGTCTTCATAGACCTTTTTTGCTTTAAATATTGTATGTAAATTAGATTATGTTGAAAAACAAGACATATTGGTATGAAAAATTAATTAGTAAAATCGTCATCCGGAATATTCATGATATATCTATCATTGCCTATTTGTCTTCTTATGGCATGTTAATTTTTCTCTTTACAGCAAATTATTTGTCCTCATGTTTGAATTTCCATTCATATGCAGATTAAATCATTGTTAATAATTTATAACACATAAAGACTTGAATGTTAGTGTGCTACAATCATTTATAAGTTATTAAATATAGATATGTTAGTTGCTCTAAGAAGAGTCTTACATATAGCACTTTTGGGTCTAGTATTGAAATATTGTAATTTTAACATCATTTAATGTTTGTTATTACAGTATTAAAGGCATTAAAAATTACTTTTGTCGATATATTTAAAACATTTCCCGCCGAAATTGTGTTGTCTGTGATGTAAGTAGGTAATCTGGCTGAAAGACTCTTGACATGCTATTGACCCATTATTCTTATGATCACTTCACAGAGCGAAACCTATCATAGAGGGACGTTTAAGACATTATAAAGGATTAGTTGAAAGCGGATTAAATGATAATGTAATAACTAGGAATATTGAGCGGTATGGGTAGCGAGGACGCGGGCAGCGGGGATCACGGCAGCGCAAGACGGTATGCGCACGTGGTCGCGCGCGACTGCCGCGCCAGCCGCCGCCCTCCGCAGCAGCCGCGCGCCTCGCCCGCCGTACCGCCCCGCTTGCCCTTCCACGGCCGCCCCGGGCCCCGGACTCATTACATCGATTCAAATTGATATTCCACTAACGTTTTCAAAATCTCTATCTATTACCACTAAGCTCCTTACTCTATTAACAACTATTAGTATTTATGAAAAGGATTTACTATCTATTCAATATATTTAGCATTATCGCTTTTGTTTATCGTCCTTAATCAAAAAAAGAGGATAACTCTATTTATTATTATTATATATCATACGTATCTGTTGCAATAAAGGTCGTCCTTTATCAACAACGCTTAGTACAAAGGAATAGGAAATAAAGCATAGTTTTATATACATATATAGTTTACTTGTTTTTCAAACAAAAATTAATGATTTTAAGTGAAACTTCTGTGGACGCATGAGGGTAATTTTTTTACAGATGAAACACGTGATTAGCGTCACGAAGATGTGCAGCGTTTTTAATGCCAATTCGTTTCAGGTTAAGGAGTTTTACTATTTATAAATAACATGTGGCATATTAATTTGCCAATTAGAAACACAGACTCCAGTAGAACCCTTAAATATGCTCCATATTATGTATTGAAATACTTAAGTAATAAAATGAAATTTTTAATTTAATTTGAGTAATTTCTTTACTACACACATAATATTTCATATTCATCATATTCCGTAAATCTGTTTATTGTAAAATGTTGTGTGATTTGATTAAATTATATTTAATTTCTAATATGTATTATTATTTGTATAAATTCTCTTTTCTAAATTTTAAATTTAAAAACAAAATTTAATTAATAATTTCTAATATTAACAATAAACACGTGGCATTTTTATTTACAATTCGTCATTTGAGATTGCAATAAATTATTTGCATTAATTTTCGATACTTTTAATATTTTAATGAAAATTAAATTCATTCTATTCCTAAAACATCTTCCATATCCCTCTCTCTAAGTCTCGGAAATCTAAAGTTTTAGATTTGTATAAATATAAACAAGACTTAAAAATTAATTTACCAAAGAAGTATCATTTCGGACATGTGCACTTTGTACGTACGCACTTTTAATATTGATAGTGTTTATTAGATTTAACATTATTTATTATTACTTTATATCAAACGTATCTGATGCAACAAAGGTCGTCCTTTATCAAAAAGGGCTAGTATTAAGGAGTAGAGAATTTTTATATATACATTATTTTTATATACATACATATTTAGTTGTTTAAACAAAAAATAATATGTATATTTTTAAGTATTCACAAGGTTAATCCCATTTTTACTATGCATACATTAATCGTCATACGTCAATTTGTTTCCGTTATTATGTCTATATATTGTAACAAAGCCTCTACTCTATTAAAACCATTATATTATAGTTTTAAGTTTCAGGGATTTTTAATATATTTCGTCTCATCCAGTTTAATTTTTATTGCATGTATATTGCAAAGTATGTATGGGTTAAGGATGAATGAACTACTCATCAAATGTTTACCTTACGCTGATGATCAAATAATACATACATCATCTGCTAATCAGCTGCAGGAGATGGTAAATATTATGAATGAAGCTTTGAAAAGGAAAGGAATGAAAGTGAATATAACCAAAACGAAAGTTATGATTTTTGAAATTCGTTGTGTTGTGTTGTATACTTGGGATCTAAATTTGCAAAAGATGAATGCAGGGAATATGGTAAATGGTGCTCTGCACGACTTTATCAATAGCCAGATGGTGACTCAAAAGGCCAGACTGGCTGTGCATGCTGGAGTGTTGGTGCCAACAATTGTGTATGGTAATAAATGTTGGGTATGACAGAAGAATCACAAAAGTAAAATAAATACGGTAGAGATGAGACTGTTAAGAAGTATGAGTGGATAAAAACTGAGTGACAAAGTAAGAAATAGTGTTACGAGAACGTTGTGATATAAAAGAAAATATAGTGACTAAAATTTAGAAATGTATGCTTAGATGGCTTAGCACGTAAAAAGAATGAATGAAAAGTGACTGACAAAAAGGATTTATGAGTCAAGAGTGAAAATTGGAAGCTAAGACCAAGGCGAACGTGGACCAAATCCAGGACATTTTAAATAAGGGCCAGGTCAAGAGTAATCTACCCGACGAACTTGTATGAAAGGTTTAATGAGACTTAAAGAACCGAAAGAGATATGCAAGGATCGTGGCAAGTGGAAGGACGTGGTCTCTGCATACCCCTGTGGGATTGATGCGTGATGCTATATATATGTACTAGCTGTCCCAGCAAACGTTGTTTTGCCATATAATTACTATTATCGCTAGTAAAAAATAGGGGTTGGTGATAGAAAGATGAAAATTTAGGGTTTTATGTATTTTTGTATGCTGTATCACAAAAAAAAATTCGTTCAAAAATTAGAAAAAAAAATTAAGGGTGAACAACCCTTATCACTTAGGGGTATGAAAAATAGATAGTAGCCGATTCTCAGGCCTACTGAATACGTAAATAAAATTTGGTACAAATCGGTAAAGCCGTTTCGGAAGAGTACGGTAACTAGAATTTATAAGTAAGAACTTCAAAGTAATATTCTCTTCGATATTACAAAAAATTCCGGGTATGCAGGCAAAACAACAGCTTTTAACTTATGCGTCTATTCAAAAGATAATGAAAGCTATTTTTTATAATTTTATATTGTATTTATTTCATGAAGACACGCATGATTTAGTATGCATAAAGAAGTTCCACTCCGAAGAAAATCCCATTATGAGCATCGTTTTGGAGACTAATCAAAATAAATACAAACAAATCAACATACAGTCAAAGAAGATTATATAAACAAAATGTTAAAGATCATATAAACTTTAATAAAGCTTTAATAATTTAGTTACGTGTAAATAACTTGAATGTTAAATGAATATATAAAATATATGGTACGCAGTATATAATAAATACATCCCTAAAAAAATGGGAATTATCAGGATTAAACAGACCTCCTTTTCATCTACTTATTATATTTGTTACTAATATATGGAATGAGTCGTTATGTAAATGTACAGGGAATATTCTGCATGGGTACGACTGACTGTAAGTAGGTCACCTTCAATGTTTATTTGTAGCGGTGCTACGATTATTTCGTAGGGAGTTTCTACGAAACATCGCGCATTCATATCATACTACTATTATATACTCGCTCTTTATAAGCTATGTTTATAGGTGTTTAATAAATAGGCTTATAAATAGCATAACATTGTAATCTACGTAATTTTTTTAACTTAAAGGTAACCCATGTAACTACATGTTTAATGTAATTCTTAATACATACCAGCAAACTGCCAAATATTTACTAAGAACTTCATCTACTTAGAAAAATATAACATATATATAATTTTCCGTTCGTGGTTGATTTTTTCCATGCAAATTTTTTAATTTGATTAGTAGTTCCAGAGATAGACATGGTGAACAAACAAATAAAAAATATAATATAAACGATTTATGTTTATTTGTACTATATTTTGTCTCTGCTTTTAGTGATACAAAGAAAAAATTACCTACCCGATTTTTTTTCAAATTGAACTGTGACTGTGATTGTGTGATGACTAATTATATGTCGTTTATTGTACCTGTGCTTGATTGTAATACCAAAAGTTCTAGGCTTAGCAGCCAGAAAGAGAAAGATCGTTATTTTGCCCTTAGTACGCTCATTCTTGGACAGCAAATGTAGAACCAAGATAAAATTATAGGTTCGAAATTAGCATATAAAATACTATTTTAATAGTGTAATATCATATAACTACAAAAAGGCTAGAAACTAGTGATATAAAAAGAAAAAAAAAATAACCATAAAAAATATAGGATCCTGAAATTATTTGTGTGACGACTGTATTATCTAAAACTTTTGCCTTTCCCGACAATTGGATAATTAAAAAAAAAATTGACAGTTGACGCAATAATTGGTGATAAAAGCAAGCTAACTTAAGGTTTATTTATAAGTTATTACAGACATGGAACACTTACGATTCTTATTACCGAATATTATAAAAGAAAACTTAGTATTCTAAGTTTAATATACAAACATAAGTAGACCTCTAAAACCCATGACACAATGAATTCACTGTTCATGAAACCGGTGCAGCCGCATGTATTTAAGGCGCTCAAAGATGTCGATATCTCGGCCCTTGTTAATTGTTCATCAGAAGATATAAGACCCGTAATTCCTTGTCTGGTCCGCATGACTCTTATAGCGCCTTTGGATATTACAAAGTATTGCTCTGAGGCTAAGAAGGAGATACTAACTATGTTATCTGGCATTGACTTAGTAAATTTTATAGTATCTCTCCTTTCTATAGAATTCCACACTCTTGAAATTGATGTTAAGAAGGAACAGCAAATGCGGTAATATTGTTTCCTAATGTCTTAAAGCACACTGTCATATTAAATTTACTTATAAAATGTGTGTTTACAGGCAAAAGAATGGATCACAAAGTACAGAATCCTACTTAATTCAAAACACAGTCAATGGCATTGCTAATGATTTTGAACAGTCTGATTCTGCAAGAAGGCTTCGTCTGGTTCTCTCTGAGCTATTGCAAATGCAAGCACAATTGGCAGAAAATAATCAAAATAAAAATTCCACTACAACTGAATCTTCATTTAAACCCTCAGAACTTTTTGATAATGAAGTTTATCTTGAAGAAATCACTGATGTTATTTGTATAAGTCTAGCAGAATTACCAAATTTATTGAATATTTGTGATATTGTTGAAGTACTTCTCCATGTAAATAAGGGTCCCATTATAATTTCATGGGTTGTGTCAAATATGCCTGATACATTATTAGAAGGTAAAATTGTTTTGTTATTTTATTTGTATATAGTAGGCATATTTACTGAACAGGAGAGTAAGGAAACTGGATAGCATTTCAAAGATGTACACAATATCCTTTTTGTAAACAAATGATTCTATTATAATGCATTTAAACAGACAAAAGCTAGAGTATTTGCTTATAACTTCAGGTAGAATGGCTAAACTGTTTCTTAATTATCTCTTTAGTATAAGAAGTCAGCTGGTTCGCAAAAGTAACTTGGTTTCTCATTAAATGTCTTATTTTATCAAATTAAGTTTCCTGAGTTTGCCTGCTATTTTACTCATTATTTTATTCATTATTTTCCTAAACTATAAGTAGGTGCAGTAAAATCATGCAGTGATGCCCATTTAAAAATCACTTTTGTTTATCTCTGGACAGATGAGTTTCAAGATATTTCAAATATTTTAATCATTAAAGATGATATCTTTCTTATATCCAATGATAAATTATTTCTTACAGTACTGTTACAGTATTTGTAGTAGTGTTTTTTAAGAATCTTGTTCTAAAAGCTTTATGAATGGGTTAATATCATCATAAAGTTTACTATTTATATGTAGAAACCATTGATATATACAATTTTTACAAATTAAAAATATTGGCACACATGCGAAGAGATTTTCAGAACATTAAATTATAAATATATTGTTACAGTTGCTGAATCACTTGTATTAAATGCTGAGAGAGGAGAAGAAGGAGGTATTAGAGCAAAAACATTGTCAACCTTATGTGATATTTGTCCTTATATAGCAGCTGCAGTAAGAGCTAAAGCAGTTACCTCATCCAGATTACCATGTTTAACTATAAACTTGACTTTAACACATCACCCGGAAGATTTGGTAAAGTGATTTTAATAGATATATTGTAACTGTAAACTAGACCATCTTACCAGCAAAAACATGCCTTCAAGCAAACAGTTGAATGTTCCAGTATCAAGCACTGTATACACCATAAAAAGTTAAATTAGTCTTTCACCAGCCATCATAGACTATATAAGCATTTACCATTTCATATTTAAGAGCTAACCTGTCAGCAATCAATATAAAATCTTTATGTTAAAACATTTTCTAATCTTAATACTTAGATTAGGTTTAAATATATTTTAAAGGTTTCTTTTTTTGAGCTTTCGAAGTTCATGCTAAATAGGGCGATCTTTTCTATTTTATCAAAATTTGGCTTGTGTATATACTACAGAAATAATTATATTTTACTAAGAGATTTTTTTTCCTTAAGGTCTCCTTCATATCCGGACTGTTGTTAGGATCTGATTTGACATCCAGGGCTTGGTTTGCAACATTTTTACGTAATTCACACAAAAGAGGTAAAGGTGATGGACATTCTGCTTTGGTTAAGCTGCGTCAAGAGCTATTGAATAGACTTAAAGAAGCAGCTGCTGGTGTAGAAGCTTCAGCTTTATTGAGATTGTATTGTGCACTGCGAGGTATTGCTGGCATCAAATTTCAAGATGATGAAGTATCTGGACTTCTAAGACTTGTCACACAAAAACCACCACCAACACCAGCTGGAGTTAGATTTGTTTCGTTGAGTCTGTGTATGATACTGGCATGTCCATCTTTAATGGGTTTGTATACACTTTCTATACTTATTTTACTTTTGTGCTGTAAATCTGCCCCTGTTTCAACTACACTGCAACACTACTACAAATTCAATACAGTAATAGACTTCTACAAATATATATTTTTTATTGGTCTGTTAAACGATAAATATATAACTTCTGGATGTATTACATTTTAAAGTGCATTCAAATTATATGTGGAATCATTTTCTTAATCATTTAATTCATATACAAGAAAATAGTTTAATAAAAAAATATATTACTTTCAAAAAACTTTTTGCAAAATTACTAAAACATAATACTTTAAGAGTTTATATGAAGAAAATATACAAGATTAAACTATTATTTGTCAATTAACTGACCTGAATTAATTTGCGAAAAGTATCTAGAGAATTCATGTAAATATCAATTGTCTGGCTGAGTTTATTATTATATACATATAAATAAACAACACAAGTTTACTCACTTTGTTATTAACCTGCTTTTTATCTGCAACTTTAAAATATAAGCTATAAGAAGTTTATTGTAAAATAATTCATTTGGGAAAGCATTCCATAATTTGACCTTTACTGTGATTGTGAAAGATTCATTATACTTGTATAGTCAGCAGTGATAAATATTATGGCATTTAATATTGTTAATGTCTTACAATGCTACTGTGTAATTTTTTTTAAAGGCATATACAAAAAATTCTCATTATCACCTTATTCAGTGCGATATATTAAAAGTTGTATATAATGAAAATATATTTTTCATAATAACGTTTTGATCTATATTTAAACATTACTGTTGATATTGCATTTAATACTGTTGTTTTTATTTTTACACAGCTGCTGCAGAACATGAAAAGAAGGCGATAGAATGGGTTCAATGGTTAGTTAAAGAAGAAGCATACTTCGAAAGGTCAGTTGATATTTGATGTCTTTTCTATAAGACGAAAGTAGAGTGCAAAATAGTCGATTACAAGCGTGTCAGAAATGGTGACGTTTTTACGCTTAACCAAAATCCGCTGAACTAATTTTGATGAGTGACAGGATGTTGAAGACGGATATAAGCAATTTTTAAAATAGTATAGGAACCAGGCATTACTTAAGTGTATAAATAAAGAGTTTCCAAATCATTTTATTTTTGGTTGTTAACATTTTTTGTATGAAATACCAGTACCTCGAGTTACCATATTAATAATTTACACAAACATCAACATTTTAGAATTCTAGTATTGTCAGTAAACCTAATCGATAAGCGTTTAAAATCGATTATTTAAGAAAAAACAAAGAATTGGTTACTATATAACGATATAGTCGATACGACATATCGTGCCATTCGAGTTACTCGAGCATTTACCATGTCGACATTGTTGCCATTCGAGTTACTGGAGAATTTACCATGTCGACATATTATCGCCATACGAGTTACTGGAGAATTTATCATGTCGACATATTATCGCTATTCGAGTTATTGGAGAATTTACCATGTATATATATTATCGCCATTCGAGTTACTGGAGAATTTACCATGTCGACATATTATCGCCATTCGAGTTACTGGAGACTTTATCATGTCACATATTATCGCCATTCGGGTTACTGAAGAATTTATGTCGACGTATTGTCACCATTCGAGTTACTGGAAAATTTACCATGTCGCCATTCGAGTGCCAAGGGATATTATATTAGTAAAAAAGATACATCAGACCAGGTAACTTATTCATAAATTTATCCAGTATGTTAATATTTTTTAGCAACTCGGGTGTGACGGCGTCTTTTGGAGAAATGTTACTCCTGATTGCAATTCATTTTCATTCCGGTCAATTGGCTGCTGTAGGTGAGTTAGTGTGCGCTACACTGGGCATGCGCGTACCAGTTCGTCCCAATGGCCTGGCGCGCATCAAACAAGCTTTCACACAGGAAATATTTACTGAACAGGTAAACTATGAACAATATTAACGAAATATAAAGAATACAGCGCTTATATAAATTCTCACACAAATTTTTTGTTGTTAAAATAATTAGTTTTTATTGAACACACTATATATTTACCCAGCTAACGAAGCTATACTATGATATTCATATTTTTTAGTTTTTTACATGTTTTGATGGTCACTAAGAGAAAAAGATGGTCACTAAGAGCAGTTAGATTGGGGTTAATATAAATAAACATACAATTTGTAAGAGAACAAATTTTTTATATTAAATTATTGTAAATTTTGTTTGTAGGTTGTCACTGCCCATGCAGTCAAAGTTCCGGTTACTGGAAATCTTAACAGTAATATAACCGGTTACTTACCAGTACATTGTATTCACCAATTACTCAAATCTCGAGCATTTTCAAAACACAAGGTTCCTATTAAAAATTGGATATACAGCCAAATCTGTAACTGCATAGCTCCGTTGCATCCCGTAATGCCTGCACTTGTAGAAGTATATGTTAACTCCATTCTAGTTATAAACAGTAAAGGCACGAATGAATATTTCAACAAACCAATAACCGAGGAGGAAATAAGGAAAGTCTTTAGAAAATCTATATTTGGTGTAAATTTTGACACACAAAATAAGCCCTTCACTCCCATGGAAACAGATGGGGAGACATCCATTGAATTAAATATAGAAAAACCGACTTTAGCGTCGCAATTATTACTGATTTATTATCTATTACTTTACGAGGATGTGAGATTGGCAAACTCTGCTACTCTCATAGCTAACGGGAGAAAAATAATAAGCTACTCTTCTGCGTTTCTTTCCGAATTGCCTATAAAATATTTATTACACCAAGCACAGAAAGATCAAATGAGTTACGGCGGACTATTTAGCCCATTGTTACGTTTATTAGCAACACATTTCCCTCAGTTATCACTTGTCGACGATTGGATGGACGACCAAGTTTTTGGGGATTCTTGCCGTAATCAACTAGATGTTAATATTTCCGAAGTGTCAATAAATGAAGCTTTCCAATGTATAGAGGAGAATCCATACAAAACCGGCAAAATATTGAAGGCTATGCTAAATAAAAACCCGACAGACATATGGCCATTTGCAGAAATATTTGTCAGATATTTTAAAAGCGTACTAGGCGATCAGGTTCCCAGACACATACAAGAACTTTACCGCGAAGTATGGCTTCGGCTTAATACTGTGCTACCTCGTTGTTTGTGGATTATGACCATAAATGCTCTATTAGATATTACCAATGGTAACAGTAAAAATGTTACCATAACCCAAGAGAATGTTTTAGTGGATCCGCTACAAGTTTTACGGTGCGATATTAGAGTGTTTAGATGTGGACCAATTTTGAAAATTGTGTTGAGAATTTTGGAAGCTAGTCTAGCCGCTTCGAGAAGTCAGTTGAGTCGACATCTATCAGACAAGCCGTTGTTAGAGAAGAGCGGACAGTTGACATCAGACGCGGAGAGAGAGGAACTGAAAAATGCTCTAGTTGCTGCTCAAGAAAGTGCAGCGTTACAAATATTGCTAGAAGCATGCTTGGAGACTGAAGAAGACCAATCTAAACCTGAACTTATGTGGGCATTAAGGGAAGTCAGGAGCATAATATGTTCCTTTCTGCACCAAATATTCATTTCGGAACCCTCTCTAGCGAAATTAGTACATTTTCAAGGTTATCCGAGAGAGCTCCTACAGGTTACCGTTCAAGGTATACCTTCTATGCACATCTGTCTAGATTTTATTCCAGAACTTTTAAGTCAAGCATCTCTTGAAAAGCAAATATTTGCCGTGGATCTGGTCTCCCATTTATCTATTCAGTATGCTTTACCGAAAGCTATGTCAATCGCGAGGTTATGTGTCAACACTTTATCTACTTTACTGTCAGTGCTACCCAGTGACTTACGTCTAGAGCTATTTCAGCCAGTTTTAAAATCGCTAGTCAGAATTTGTATAGCTTTTCCTTCCCTTCTCGAAGATATAACGTCACTGCTATTGCAGTTGGGTCGAATATGTGAATCACAAGTATCACTCGGCCACTGTTGGAATGATACGAACATACTGGGAGAAGGAGCTTATGTGCAATCAGAGGTCCAAAGTGACAGTAAAGTTCTTGTTGCAGAAGTATTATGTAGAGATATTAAAATAACGATGTCCGAAATAATTCAAAAGGCTCTTTTGAATGATAAATTATATTAAAATTAATTAATTGAAACATTGCTTTAATTTCAAGATAACTCCTTTTCAAGGTTACGAAGATAAGCCTAACTAATAGTTTTGTCAAACTTACTTTTTGTCACCAATCGTCTCCTAGAATTTATTATTACATGTAATGCCTTTAAGTGATTGTTTGCAGCAACTTTTCACTCAATAGTTTTACATGATATAAAATGAAATGAAGGATGTCTGTTCGCTTAAATCTTTTTAAATACGGAATGGATTTCAATGTAGTTTTCAGCAAAAATTAAAGATTTTTAATGTGATGTAACAAACATTTGTGTGCACTTAATGGCTAAGGCGGGCTAAAACTTACGAGATAGATCAAGTTAATGTGCTACGGAGCTGTATATATAAAAAATATCGATAAAAAGTACGTGTGTATGTGTGTAAGTGACTACTTAAGTACTATATCTCTAAAGGACAACTCTCAGTAACTATTTTTATCCTTTATGTATCAAAAATACGTGTTATTTACCAATATTATATACAATACAATACTATTCCTTGTCAAATTAAAGACATTACATTCATTGCATATTTTATGTAGATCAAAACTGCATTTCATTAAAATAGATATTTTAGATGTCACAGATTTATAAAGCGGAAGCACAGTGATTGGTGGGCTGTCATTTTGCCCCGGTTGGTACAAGGAGCAGTCTGTGGACGCGATATGTGATAAAGTTATATAAACAACAAAAAGATATCTTAGATTTTAAAGTAAGGCACTTTAAAACCCACATTTAAGTGGTTGAGTGGGTCAATGGACGATGACAAGGGTTAATATTTTGTAATACATATTAGAATTTAAATATTATTTCATCAAATTAGACAACAATTTATAATAAATATATTTATGGAATATGATGAATGTGAAATATTGTGTGTAATAAAGAAATCATGCAAATTAAATTAACAATTTCATTTTATTACCTAAGTATTTCAATACATAATATGGAGCATATTTAACGGTTCTACTGGAGTCTGTGTTTCTAATTGTCTATACATCCATGCACATTGATTCCGAGCAACTATATTTCCGATATCGTGGTAAAGTTGTGCCTGAAATACAAAATAAAATAATCATTAGTTATACAATAAAGATACAGTACCTATGTACATATATTATTACGCACCGCTAGACTCTTTATAGGTCGATATTTTTCCACGACACTCAAGACATGAGAAAACACAATTTCCTTATAAAAATACTTACCTGAAGATACCATGTGTGCAACAGTCGCGATTGGGCACCCACTTTGGCGAAGTGATCCTTCACCGTGTCGAGAGCCTCGCAACATGACTGAAGCACTTGGATACGTGCTTCACCGGCGGGCGGCGCTGTAGCTATCCTACACTTCGTGTACAGTAGGGTTCCTTCAATAATAAAAAAAAAGCCCATTAACGTACCACTGCTGGACACAGCTTTCCTTACTATTGGAAGAAAGGCTTTTCATAGAACACAAACCCTAGAATTACTTCTTGAATATGAAGGTTTCCTCACAATATTTACCTTCACCTAAAAGCACAATAATGGATTGAAAAGAACAGCCATCACGGTACCTTTGATAATCACAATTAAATGAGAGATAACACCATGGAAATATTCAAGAAAATATAAACATAGTACGATGATTTTTAATTTTAATCTTTTTGTGAATTATTATTACTCTTAGGCATTTTTTGCAATTTTTCATTCACAGTATCTCATAACACTTTGTGGCACAAAAACACATACAAGATATATAAAAACTAAAAATTAAATACTCAAAATAGGATCCTCCAAAGGCGGTCTTATCGCTCTAAACAATGTCTTCCATGCAACCTTTGTACTAATATACGCTTAATATTTTTAAAAGGATCTAACAACTATTGTATTAATCAATTTTCAGTAGACATATACTGGCTTACAAGAATTTTACAGTATAATCTTTAATAAGGAACGAAACTCACTCATTCACACGTTCGTCGGTCTATTTATTTATTTATTTATCAAACAATACATAGTACACTAACAGCTCTCGCCAAATCGTATACAAGTTAGGTTTTTTATAATTACATATTATATATAAATGATAAAAATTATTTATTAAAATATACTGAAACATTTTTTATAAATGATGTAATCGTTTGTCCGAACACATCAGTATCCGGGATTTGGACCAATATTTTATTAAGATGCTCTACTACGCGATGAGTAGGTGCNTATAGCATTTAAGTATTGTTCATCCTGATAATTCGGCGGTAAATACACAACACAGCATATAAATTTAACGTTTTTCCATTTCACTAATGCAAATATGAGTTCTTTATCATCTGTTAAATTATCAACATCTGTTATTAATTTTACACTATAACTGTTACGTACCGCTATCAGCACTCCTCCCCAACCTTTATCACCTTGTCTATCCTTACGCAGCACTTGGTAATCAGGTGGGAAAAGTTCAGAGTCCAGAATAGAGGTTGTTAAAAAAGTTTCTGTAAGCATTACAATGTCAGGGAAATGTGCGTACAAGTTATTTTTAAATTGCGCTGTTTTGCTACGTAATCCTCTAACATTCTGATATATTATGCTGATATTTTTGGGCTTATACATTTTTTTTATTATTTTCTCGCCTGATACGAAATGTCTGCCGCCAAGGTTTAATGCAAATATTTTCAGGCCAATTATTAGTTTCCATCACCGATTCTTCTAGTTTGCTTGGTACTCCAATTTTGAACGATACATATTTTCCACGGGATTGAAGTTGTTGTACAGTTAGAGAATTTGACATACATATATTATACAAGTGGTCTTGAATCTGTTCCACTGTTGTGCCCTCTTTGACGTAGTACAGGTGCAAATATTTCCATTTTTCAGAAGCTTCTAATGACATTGCTCCAGCTGGTGCTGTACCACGAACAATAGCAGAGTAAGATTTTCTATCCAGTTTTTTGCCAGAATTTACTTGTTCTGGAGGTGATTCGATTATTTCTTTATGAACTGGGCTTTGTGTATAAGCCGCCGTAACCTTTGTTGACAACTGTTTCGTATCAGATACCTCTACGAATTGGTCCATTCCAATTTCTTTTTCAGTTAACATAACTTCCGCACATTTTTCGCCTCGGCGTTTTATTTTTCTTTTATTTTTATTTGAAATCTTAGAATATTCTAATCTGTCCTTTGCTTCAATATTACTTTCATTTAAGTTATCTATATTGTTTTGTAAGAAAGATTTATATGGAGCCTGTTCTATTATTTTTTCCTCTAAATCTAATATTTTTTTGTTTAATACGGTAATCAAATCAAACATTTTGTGGTACATATTATTTTGAATTTCTATTTTAAATTTTTCAACAAAATCATCACAAAACTTTCTTAACGAATCATCCATTACTACTTGTATTTCTGTACGAATAACATGTCGTATATTTTCCATGGTAGGCTCGCACATTGTTTTCTCCCTCTTTGCAGATGTGTGTTTCACTCTGTTTGGTGGACGTAATGTTACATTCATAAAATCATAAGTTGAAGATTCCATCGAATCATCCATTACGTTTATACATTGAGCCATTATGTTAATTATTTTTATAAATTTGTTTTGTATTTTGTCCTTTTTTTTTAGTTTATATTGTTATTCATAAGGTTAATATGCCGTATATATTATGTTGTTAATAGAGCAAAATGTATTGACATAGCAGTAGTAATATTCAAAAGAAAAAAATTAAATATAATTGTTTCAATTAAAATACTCGTCTTCCATACAAACAAAAAACACGCTTGACATATTTCAAATTCCAATCACGTATTTATTCCCTTTGAACGTTATAGATCTAAAAATAACTTTTCAACTGTCAAACGCGCGTAATGTATCTCAACGGTAAACACTTGAAATACAAAAAAACCGTTATAATAAAATGTTTATATTTTTACTTCTGTAGTTATCTATTTATTTTTAAAATGTTTGTATGTATACACAGCCACTATATACAGTAATACTTAGTATATAACTTTAGATTTTTTTTTTTAGTCCACAGGCTTATTTTTAATTAAAAATTTAAGCTAAATCACTTAAGCATTTATTTATTTCAGTATATAAAGTTTATAACACATGCTTCCTGTATAAATAAAGTTTGTAGAACAGAATTATCTATAAACACATAGTTTAACTAATTATTTTGTAATATTTGTGCGGAGCCATTGTTTACGTGACAAAAGCGCGCGCGAACTCGATCTGATTCACAATGGAATTGAAAACGTCGCTAAAGGAAATCATGCTTATCTAAAATCAAGGAATACAATACCCAGCCGAACTGTAGTCAGTCACTGACTGCAGCAGTATTGGTTTTGTGGTACCGGGGAAGTATATCCACAGAATACCACAAAGAACCATTATTTTATGGCGTGTAGTTGGTTGAATGAGGAAGCCAAGAGGGTTGGAGTAGGAAAGGTCCGGTGAAGCATTTTAGCCATTCTAACCCTTACGCTGGCGCCTGATGTACTCGTATTATTACGTCTCACCATAAGGCCGGCATATTATTCCGTCTTAACATAATCACAACCATATACGGATGGGACAAAGGCAATTTCCCCGTGTAAGGCAGGACTCAAAACTTTGAACACAACTCAAAATGGAACAAAAATACCAACTTATTACACAAAAATGTGTGATATGGTAGGATGTGTGATATGGTAGGAGATATTTAAGTATGGGAACATGTTGAAACGAGTTGTTTTTTTTATTATGCGAGTATATACATATGTTATAAATTTAGAAAATGCTAATAAAATAAAATTAGACGATTTTTTACTTATTTTGCACAAATTGTTTTATATTGCCTACGGCAACACCTGTTCCTACCTCATTGGTCTAGTGGTTAGCATGTTCGACTACAGGCATGAGGTCCTGGGTTCGAGTCCCGGGTCGGGCCAATTCAAAAATCAATATTGAGTTTCTATTAAGATTTTCTCAATATTTGCCCGAAGTTGGGAAGTTGGCGGTGTGATCCACCCCCGTGCCTCGGAGAGCACGTTAAGCCGTCGGTCCTGCGCCTGATCTCTCTCCGGTTGTGTCGGATTACCGTCACATCGGACTATGAGAGTGAAGGAATAGAGAGTGCACTTGTGTACTATGCCTGCCAATCCGCAGTGGAGCAGCGTGGTGGGTCTATGCTCTAAAAACCCTCTCTCATATGAGTGAGGAGGCCTGTGCCCAGCAGTGGGACGTTAATGGGCTGCTACTTACAACACCTGTTGTTGACTATTTGGAAGACATAATATTACGCCAACCGCAAGAAAATAACAACCGAAGGAAACGCTCACTTTCGTTTGTACATATCACGCACGTCGTAGTACAGAACGGTGTGCGTAGTGTCCGCAAAATGGACCAGCAGTGAAAGGGTCAACCGGCAATACATAAACAGTTTGTCTGGTCCTACATATGTCCCATAGACAATCACTTAACCTCAAGTGAACCGCAAGCTCTATTGCTATTTGAAACAAAATTACCTCTGGCTAGATCGTAGGCGCTGCCATGCTCCATTATTAATGGCAACACTTTCCTCACCAAAATCAATGCATTTCTCGTACAACCCATGTGTAGTTGGACATTCGCTATATGCATTTCCGCAGTGGCTGCTAAATAATGCAGGTGATACTTCCTCGCCAAAGATAAAGCTTCGTTTAAAAGCATGATATTAGTGGACCGTATTGTGCTGAAAGTGTGTTGGACCTCTGACAGCATTATCATCGCTTTTAGTCTTAGCGTCATATAATGGAGACTGTCATCTTCTGTTTTACAATAATCTAAAATGTCGTGCAATGTTTCGAGGGCGTCTGTCGCGTCGCCTTTAAGGAAATACATCTCCGCCCTTAGCAGTTGACTTTCCCATCGATCATAGGATGCCAAATGACGTATGTGTTGATCAGCTTCTTCCCATTTCGCTGAAAGTAAATGGAGTGTGATACTTTTTTTATCAAATACGATAATTAATTAATTCCAATTGAAAACTGAATCAATGTTTTGAGAAACTGTATTAACATCAAGTGTCAAGTTTTTTAACATTTGCAAATTCTAATAAGATATATATATATATATATATATATATATATATATATATATATATATATATATATATATTGCTACCCCAATATAACAAAACTGAACTGAAAAATCCTTCCTTTTATTACACAGATAAGCGCTTGACTGTGATCACGCCTCATGGTGAGCGATGATACAGTCTAAGGTGGAAGCCCATTAATCTGGTAAGACGCAATTTATCCCTTATGGTTTCTGCACAACATCATATCAGAACACAAATATTTTCCCTGGCGGTACTTCTTTGCAGAGCGGGTGGTACCTAGCCACAAAGCCTCCCCCCGTCCAGACTCGGACAAATTAGAAAATGTAATTTACTCAATTCGCCCTACTGGGGATATCCCCTCTCGCCCTCTGGTAGCAATATGAGCACTCGCACCACTGCGCCAGTGAGGCTGTCAGAAACTTGTAAAAACTTTAAACTTTAAACATTATTTCTTTGGGTTCTTCTTGTATTTCAATCAATTCTTACTTATCAGCAAACATTATAAATAACTTATAATTTGTAATGTGCGCGTAGAATCGCTTAGCGTGAGTCTCTTCCTCCCTCTTACGCCGAAGCAGAGATTAGGCGGGGATTGTCTATATTGATATACTTGACTTAATGTCCTGAATCCTCTAATTGGGGCAGATGGTGTCCATAACAACGTTCCATTGCGAACAATCTTGAGCTTTTCGCTCCACGTCATACCGATGTTTCCCGCCTCAGCCAGCACGGAGCGGCGCGAAGTCTGTCGTGGTCGGCCACGCTTCCTTTTATCTTGAGGGTTCCAGTCCAGGGATTGTTTGGGTAAATAACTAGAATCCATTCGTAGCATGTGAGCAATCCATCTACACTTTCGTCGCTTGAGCTCCCTTGTTCGATCGATATTTCCTGATATCTTTCTAATAGGACGTCGTTTGACATTACCTCGGACCAGTAGATTCCAAGGATGCGCAGACTTAGATTTGGCGCGATAATTCCTTAGTGACCTTCCACGTTTCACACCCATGCAACAACACAGATTTCACATTGGACCCGAAGATTGTCTATATTACAGACTAACCACAAAGCTCAGATACATAACACTAACTTGAACCCGCTCTTGTGAACAGTTGTGTTTTATAGGTTTGACTTTATTTATAGGGACTAGTGAATTTATCGTTAAGTTCTAGTATCGTTAAAGTTTTACCAGCTTTAAGTGCAGCGGAGGCGGAATGTTTGGCGCTGGCGGCGCGGACTTGCGGCGCCACGAAGAGTGCGGCTAGTGCGTTAGCCAGTGCTGGACGACCACGCCACGCCGCCGCGCACAGTACGCCCGCACCCGCTGCGCTCACTGGCCCCGCAGCGCCTGCGCCAGCCGTCCACTGCCACACGCTGCCGTTGCCCACGCTGCACTCTGACTCAACATAACGATAAAACAATTCAACACGAGGATAACATGATTCAACACAAGGATAGCACGACTCAACACAAGAATTACACGATAACAATAAAGTAACAAGCAACCTTATTAGACCTTTCCTTCTATCTTCAATAATATTACAAGTACCGCGCACTTATGCCCGGTTAGAATATTACTATCCATTTTTATATCAATTAGACTTAATAAATATTGATCAAACTTACCTACCATTACTTAACGCTGCCCATTACATAATTATAAATGTCGATTTTAAACTGCTTTTTGAATATTTATTTATATACACTTTATTGCACCTTATAAGAAATACAATATAATAAACATAATTAAATAGAGAAGAAGACAACTGTGTGTGTTAAAAAAGCCGTAAGTAGCGAAGGTAGGAAGGTAGACAATAACAGAAACATATACACAAATAACTACACTCGAATCTATATACAATAAGTACACCAAACGTATATAATGAGTACATAAAACTTCAAAGGCAACTTCAATATTTTTCCTTTGAATTGCTTTGTGTAAGCGTTCTTTCTTATTTATAAGTACTTCTTTATTATAGTGTTAGAAAGATGAATATATTTGCTTTCTTTTTTCTGTCAATGTAGTGCAAGCCTATAATTTAGAAACATGCAAAAAACGAATATGGTGTATTTTACTTTAAGAAGGATAGTATTTGTATAAGAACCAGTTGGTATACCTTTATGAATAAGTAGAAAAATAAATAAATAAATGGCACGATCAGCAAAATCAATTACATTTTTTTTGTTGAGTGTCATAGAATAAACCTCAGTTTATTCTACGATCTTTCGGTAAATTAAGCACAAAAACGAAAAGAAAATACCCTTTTTATGAATCTATGACATATACTACTGTATAGCAATTATAAAGTGTGTGTAGGAATCTTTTGATTTTTGTGGAAAATTCATAAAAAACCATAAAATAAATCTTAGGGTAATTCATGATTTTCATATTGAGCCGTGTTATTACACACGTCATCACGAATAACAAAGACAGTGACAAATGATAAAATAAGGTAAATGCCAATGTCGCAAATATTATTTTCTTTCCAATACAACTTACTCGTGTTTAAATTCAGTAGTAGCTGACAGTTCATAGACGCCATTTCTGTTTTCCCATAGAGGCCCCAAAGAGCGGCGGTGTTTGCCAATCCCGCCATGGTTAAATCAGTCATTGAGTGAAGGTAATTGATCGAGTCCCCTTTTGTTATAATCTAAAAAATATATAAACTTAGTTACACAATTTTAGATAAATTACATTCGGATTGCCTTTCAGTTATACTACATTAAAATTTTTAGCTCTTCTTGTAATCTTTCTTCTTGTAAGCTCTTCTTGTAAAATTCTTCTATGTCGTGAACCTTTGATGGTGCGCAAAGTCTATTGCAGCACTACACGCGTGACAGACAAGAAACTCCTGGCGAATTTGGTACAGGTTACCAAAACCACCAAGGCCAATCAGTACTTACATAAGTCTGTCGGAATTACTACTAAATTAAAACAGCATGACAACATTAAATACATTTTACAAATTGCTTACAATCTTGATATAGTAAAATATTGTGCGGACTGGTGCCTGAAGTAAATTAAATCTGTTTACGGTCACTTGGACTAACATGTGCTATTGTGTTTGAAATATAAAATGATTAATATATGACAACTTAATTAAAATTTCATTATCATTCAATATTATATTGATATTAACGTTGTTATTGTGTTATGTTTTGTAGTATTTATAGGTATATTACTGGACTACAGATTTACGCGTTATTTTTTGTGTATATTAGTCGTGTATGTACGTGTGTGTGTGTTGTGTGTGCATAAAAGAACACTTTATTCGGAGCACTATGAGATTAAACTCATACTCATATTTACAAGTAAACATACTAACTGAACATCATATAATCACAAATTTTAACACTGTGCAATCCTTATACAGCTCCGAAAAGGAAAACCAGCTGGGTCTATGCCATGTGCCATCAAAATGACACATGTTGGCGATTTCTAGCTGCATCCTTTTGGTGTAACCTCTCGTCTTGGACAAGGAATCATACTCATTGTTCGTCTTTAAAATATCTTAAATCCTAACCCAAAGTTTTAACATAAAATCACTACTACTATCCTTGACATCTTAATTTTTAAATATGTCAGAGAAATATCAAAAAATAATAAAAGACTCGATATACAATATGAAAAGTCAGGGGAAAATTATTTATACATTTGAGATTATCACCAATGACTATAGTTATATTAAATAAAATATGTGGATATCACAGAGATCGTTCCTATATAGAATAAAATTTTATGAGTGAAACTATACAAACAATAGATAAGATTATATGTGTTGCGATTTACAATACGGATCCAAGGGAGTCGCTAAAAAACAAATTTCAGAGAAGTTAACATAATGACAGTTTACTGCGTATACATATTCGAAAACATTTGTACGTACATAAATATATTAAATCTTTTAATAATTCGCTCTTTCAATGTACATCATGTAACTTGTTATAAATTCTAGTAGGCTGCATAAAATTAACAACTCATTTAAGGGTAACTACATACGTTTCTATAATAAATTCTAGTGATGTCGCTTAATAAATTCAAAGTCATTGATAAAAGAAATTTGATTGAAAAATCATACTATAATTTGCAAGATTACTTAGACGACAGAAACGCGTGGTAGTGAAAGAATTGCTCAAATTTAAATATAATAAACTAATATGATATGGTAATGATGATGGTAAAAAAATACAAAACCCGATTGAGTTTGTTGTGGGTTCTTCTCAGGACAGGGCGCAAAGGCACCCTTGTAACTATCGATTATAAGTCGTTCGTTAATACCATCACCAGTCTAACATTAAAATTAGTGTGTCGAAAAAAATATTTGACGATTCAAGTGCTGTAATAGGTCTATTTGCATAAGATATTTTGAGTTTGACTTTATAAGTATAACTTCTCTTTATAAATTTTGGTACTCCAATCAGAAAAACCAGGTAAAGTAGGCAAGGGGGCTTTCGAATGCGTATAAGTTGGAATGCGGTATCAGGCAGGGTGATCTAAGCTCTCCCCTACTTTTCAACCTATATTAAATGAGTTGGTTGAACGACTCAGTGACATACCAGTTGGCTGATATGTTGATGGAATCTGTGTCAATAACATAAGCTATGCCGACGACATGGTTCTACTGGCTCCTTCAATCAAAGTGCATTACGGAAGCTACTCAGCATTTGCGAGTCATACATTGCATCACAATATAAAGTAAATAAGTCAGAGTTCATAGTCTTCAGGGCGGGTTCCAAATGCCCTACTCATGTTCCACCAATTACAATTCATAAGATCCCTCTTAACAGAGTATACAAATTTAAATACCTGGGGCATTTGATAATCGGACGACCTAAGAGATGATGCAGATCTAGAACGGGAAAGAAAGCAGGGTATTCTCAGTATGAGCGAATATACTGACTCACAGGAGTGCTCGATGTTCGGACGTGGTAAAGATTACTCTTTTTAAGGCGTACTGTACATCATTATATATTGCTAGCCTGTGGTTCCAGTACTCGCAAAGGCCTAAAATAGCCTGCGGGTCCAATATAATAATAGGTTCAAGGTGCTATTGCGACTGCCACGGTACTGTAGTGCTTCGGCCATGTTCGCGCTGGCACGCACTGATGGCTTTGATACTGTTGCGTGTACGCTGCAGCAACAATAGCATACTGCGCTCAATAGCTGCTAAGTACTTCAGTCCTCAAATGGGGAAATTCATTTCGAGGACAAAATCATTATCAGTTTTTAAGTATTCACATAATTTTTTTTTATATTTATGAGCACTAAGTTTTAGGACCACAGTTGCCATATAAATAATTGATATTATTATTATACCAATTATACTAAAATGAGTACCTGGAAAACTTCAGCTGGTCGAGCAGCATTGACCGCGGCATGTTGTGCCATGAGTTGGGCCGCTGAGGCTGCGGCACGTGGAGGCCGTGGCACACGGGCAAGAAGCGCTGCTCGGCGGGCGCGGCCGCCGGCTAGCGCGCCCCAAGCTGCCGCGTGCGCCAGGCAGGCACCATCACCCGCCTCTTGAGCAGTCGCTAGCGCTTCACGCACGCCTTCCATCGCCACCGCCCTTCACCAAAGACTTTTTTTATGGTGTAAAGATACAACGTTTCGTGTAAAGATAAACGTTATCAATAAAGTAAAGCGATCATCACATTAGCTTCTTCTAGGGACGCCTATTTGCAAAACAAATTATTTTAAAAAGTCTAAGATACTAATTTGAAGACTTCACTCCCCTTTAATATAAGGCAACTTGACGACTACATATTTTCAAGAACTTCATTAAAGAACACTTTCTGCAGCAGCTATAGACGGCATAAGCATAAGTATATGTATACTAATGCTTACTTATATTTATTTTTTGTTATAGAATATGTTTCATTTATTAGTTTATTCTGTTATATTATTATTCTATTTATAAGACCAAGGTGTTAGGAGACCGCTCCCGACAACGAAGACAGATGATAGTAGAGAACAATCGATCCGGAAAAAAAGATGCGAGCTTTTTAGTAGTTATTTATTTTTTATGAAACAATGGTTTTTTTTGCTGTACTAACATGATGGAGCGTAAATAATACTAATAAAATGTTTTAAATATATGTTTTATTTTTAAATCATCAAAGTTGTCATTAGTATCATGTGTCTTCATTTCCAGGAGCGTATCACTAACACCTTGTACATGTATATAATATAGTTATTTTTGTGTAATGGGTATGTGTTACAGTGTAGCTTTTGTATAAAAGTATATGTGGAAATACATAACCTACTATATTCTGCTGTAACTACCTCTGTACCAAAGGTTGTCTGGTAGAGATTGCTACTAAGCGATAAAACCGCCTCTTGTACTCTGGCTTTTGTGTAATAGCTATGTATTTGTTTTCTTTTATAACATTGTACAAAAAAGTAATAAACTAAAAAAATAACGTTCAAAGGGGGACTATAGGTTCAACGACGCACAACGGATAATTACCCGCAGATACGGCTCCAAAGATAAGGTAAGGTAAGCGGCAGCCTTCATTCCTTTACTGGGTATATGCCTCCTCACTCATGGAAGGCGAGTTTTAGAGCATAGACCCGTCATGCTGCACCACTGCGGATTAGCATGCTACACATGACCAAAATTACTCGCAGGATATATTGGTTTCCTCACGAAGATTTCCTGCACCGAAATCACAATGATAGATAGAAAAGAATAATCAATCACGAAAGTTTCATTTTTATAAAGAGAAATTTCACGGTGCATGCCGTGGATTCGATCCCGCGGTTTCTGTAAACAAAAATCCACACGTCTCACCACTAAGCCACCACGGTACTTCGATAATCACATGAACTAAGAGAAAACTCCATGGGAATTTTTAAGAAAGTATAAACAGTACGGTGATATTCATTTTAAAACATTTTCATCTTTTTGCGAATAATTATTACTGTTAGGCACTTTTTTGGAATTTTCCTTTCAGATTATTTTGATAGATAGATAGATACACTTTATTGTACACAAGGGCATACAGGATATACAAAACTAAATATTAAATAATCGAGCTAGCACCGTATATAAACGAGAATACATGCATCTCACAACTAGACCATCCTGGCTTTCTATCCTAATTTATGTATACCTTATACAGGACAATCTGTCCATGTGATAATGGCGCATAACTATTGAATCTCATCTCAATATATTTTTAAATCGTAATTTATACTTACTTATGTCCAAATTGGGTATGCATTGCCGCCCGATTTAGTGCAGCATAACGAAAATTTTTGTTCCTATCGTTGGATCCGCTTCCGTTTCCGCACATGTTAAAGACAGCTCTATCGAAACAATTATATAGGGAATCTTGGGCGCCACTGAACTCTCTCATCCTTATGCAATTTAGAAAACTAAGAAAATGCTGAAATCAAATCAACATTATGGTGACAGAGTTAAGTTCTTCTCTAATCAAAGCGAGCTTTCCCTAACTTTGGCTACATGAAACTAATTTCATACATTATTTAATTAATTCTGAACTTAAAATATACAGAGAACACACAAAAAAGCAAAATTAATTTAAGTTTATGTATTGTATATATAACTTTTACTTCAGCTGTGTGACTTCGATTCACCTAGTTTAGCCCAGAAATAGAATATTATAACGAACCATAATAAGAAGATAAAGCAAATAGCAGCCTTTTCACGCTTCACTACTGGGCAAAGGGCTTTACGGGGGTCTGCGGGCTGACAGGCTTCACATACCCCAGATTTGCACCCGGGTTATGTAGGTTTCTTAACCCTATTTCCATTCACCGAAATACAATGATGGAACGGAAAGACGGCCTCGCTGGTGCAATAGTACGAGTACACACTTAGCTGCCAGAGGTACAGGGTTCGATTACCGGCAAACCATAAGAGTTAAATTACTTCTTCCCGGGTTACCGCGATTCGAACTTAGCCTATGTTATCACTAACCATCAGGTGAGATAACAGTCAAGCCTTTACCTGTGACCAATAAAAAAAATCATAGAGTCAGTCGGAAAAAGATATCTTATTATTACCTGAAAGACAGATTATCAAAACGTCCTAACTAATAAAGAAAATATTTCTGATCCAAACATCACTAATGCTCCTATTTTGGTTAATTTTAAATAGAAAAATGTTACTGACAGTAAAAAAATCTTAAATATTTCAGCTTGTAGCTCATAAATTAATAATTTTTAACATATTTTATTTAGAAATATTATAAAACTAAACAAATTGTTTATATTTACTCAAGTTAATTTTGTTAGTTACTATTAATAATTTTTAAATGACAAAATATCTAAAGTAACAATATTTATTGTAACTTATTCATATTGTATAACCGTTGTAAAATGTAGTCTAGACTAATAATATTAATCTGAAAATGACCTTCTCTTGACATCTTTACATCAACTAATTTCAAATTTATCATATGTTATTGATTTAATTTTTTGCTTTATTTTCAGTTTACATGACACGATTATTGTGCGCTAAGATGACTTATTTAAATATAAATTATTTGCATACTATAAATTTTAAGACCTGGGATATCATAAATTGCCAACCTGAAATGAAGCAACATGGAGGGTTTAATCACAAATTCACTTTCCTATAAGTGAGAAGGGCTAAGGTTGCTGCTTAGTTATTGACATCATTTAGGATAATAAAATATAATTAATTCAATGCTAAAAAAATAAAATAGATTTTACTTACAATGTCTGGATATTCTGGTATATCATTTATAATTTGCATAATCGTTTTTTGCAAATGTTTAGGGGCCAAAGCCTTCTTTTCATTAATTTGTAATAAACTAGCTTGTTGAGCAGTAAATAGTTCTGCTTGCTTTCTGGACCACTGAGATTCTTCAAAGTTGCTGAAAATAATATTTATATTAGTGGTATTGCACCTTTAGAAAAAAGATGTCAAAGAAGTGCACTTTGTAACTGCTGACACAATTTAAAAAAAAAAGGCATCATACACATATCAACTTTGCATATAAACTTATCAGATACAAGTAATATTAAATCAATTCAATAAAAAAATAAATGGTGCTGTACAATTTATTGGAAAACAGATTTATTTTGTATAATATATAAATTCAAGTGTCATACACTACAAGTTTATAAAATATATTTGAACTTGACAAGATGAATAAAAAAGCATTTTATAAAAAAATTGGCCAAGATACATATAGGGTGAAAACCAACAAGAGGGACTAAATGAGTTGACACAACAAGGACATATCAAAGACTACATAAAATTAGATATTAAAAAACAATTTAATTTATTAATCTCAATTCAATATTAAAACTTTATACTACATGTCTTATTAAAAAGAAGAAATTAAGGAATAGTTACGTGTCTCTATCAAAAATATTAATTTTCATAGACAGCTCTTGCTGCTTTAGATCTTCAGTAAGTACAGGTGAAGATGCTGTTCCCGCTGCTTGCACATCAACATTGTTCAGCTTCTGTAGTATCAATTATATATGCCGTCAAAATATGCCAAATAAAAAGGAATTTACTAATTTAGAAAAAATACCTATAACTCTATATGTGCCTAAAATCTATAATAATAAAAATGGTTAAGTGTAATAGATCAAAAAATATTTTAGAACAGCATTATTTGTTGTACTTAGTAAGGATTACAGTAAACGGATGGGAAAAAGTGCAGTTATATTTATGTAGAAATAGAAATTTCTTCAAAACAAATAATATAAAAATAAAATTGTTAAAGTCAAATTTAAAAAGGTGTCTCTGAACTTCAGTATATATAAAAAAAGTGTTTTATGAATGATTGAAAATTTGAAGATATAATTAGAGGCAGTGTGAAATAATATTACAAATTTTACAAAAAAGGATGCTAAAGTTCTTACCTCTTTACTTAGAGATCTAATCATAAGACCCGGGCGTCCTCTTTGATAGTATATACAAAAGGCTTTGTAAAGTGATGCAACTTGCACAAAAGTAAGCTTATCTAAGTACAGTATTATTCTTCTTAAATAGAAACCTGTACAAAAAAAGATGTGATACAAAATTCAAATTACTTTTTATAATTTAAATAGCAGAATAGCCAATAATAACTAAAACATATATTATATTAACATATTCTTTATTAGTTCTAAGACTTATTTTATGATTTTTCAGTTAATTGAAGAAATAAATAAAAAGAAAATGCTATTTTTTAGTATAAGGTATGTTTTGTGAGTTAGTGTGGAGTAATGAAATGTCATAGTAATTATAATCATTCAAATGTTTATAGGTATAAAAGTAAAATCTTTCATACTGTATATTATCTTTTTATCTAACTATTCTCAAAATTTTTTGCTATAAAGTGTGTGTTGATGTGTGTAGTAACAGAATCCACAATATTCAAAATGTTAGTTAAGGCCACAGCAGAATCCAGACTAGTTTATGTTCTCTTGTGTTAAAACTCTTATATAAAACAGTAAAAATGATGATACAGCACCACAAAATGTCAAAGTGTCTTTCATTAATATCAAGAGTTTGTTCAATTTTTGAATAACCACTTTTTTACATTACCTATAACACTGCACTTTGTTATAACACAAGGATTTGTTTCACTTTGCTCTATCATCAATTTGTCAACAGTAGAAGTAACACAATCCACAAGAGCATTAATTCCATTAACATATATATTTTGAAGTCTGACACAAAAATTTTGTAAATGTACACTTAACAAATTATAACGTCCATTAGTGAGTAAAGTTTCCAATTCCTTAAACTCCATATCAGGACACTGAAAAATGTTAAGTAGATAAATGATACCAAAAGAACTTATGATCTATCATTGCAAATAAAATTAAGATTAAGTATGTAAAACAAAATAAATTAAAGTAATATTACAGAATTTATATTTATAGCAAACATTTAAAACCAGATATAAATGATGTCCATATTTTAGCATAAATTGCTGTTGTAGAATATGCAAGAAAATATATTCAAATATTTCACTTTTAACTTTACCTGTATCAATTTTAATGCAAGTATAGCAAAATCTTTTCTATACTTTGGTGCCATGGTACAATCAATCATATCTTTTGCTAAAACAAAATATTTTTTGTGCTAGTTAATACATGTACAAAAAATCATATATAACTATACCATTTCAAATACTACCTTCTATTTTTAACAATCCATACTCTCTTATAAAAGCCACAACGGCAATTTTGTGAGGTGTAATATTATCCACATTGCCCTTTATGTTAATCAACTTGATAAAGTCAATATTTTCGTTGCCACACTCCATACTTCAAGATTCGTTTAACATATAAATGAAGCCAAAATTAATTTTAAATGCTAAATTATTTAAGTTTTGTTATATAAAGTAATTTTCAGAATTTCGCCGGTTAATTTGCTAAGGAACACACACAATCTTTCATTATACCAATGGAAATTTGTAATTCTTATTCTTAGGGAATTCTTCGTTTAATACTTTGTATTTATAAATATTTTGAAAATTCAAAATATACGAATTAGAATTGTCTATGACAAATTGACATCTGACAAATTTCTCTGGTATGGTACAGCATGAGCTATACTTACTTTGCACCATAGATAATACCTACATACTAATTAAAGTAACTGCATTGCTGTGTGCATATTGCTCTTCAGGGCAGGTAAATGAGAATGTCTGTAAAGATAGGTCATTAACATATGGAATGTCCTTCAAAAATAAAAAAATGTATTTATTGATGTGAGACGGTAATATACATGAGGGTTAAATTTTTACGGTTGGAACGCACGATTAGCGTCACGAATGTGTTTTTATGCTAATTCGTTTTAAGGTTAGGTAGTTTTAATATTCACAAATAACATGAGGCATTTTAATTTGGCACTCGTCATTTTATAATGTAATATATTACTTTTTATAAAAAATAAAATATATTTTGAATTCAAAAACAAAATCTAGTTAATAATTTCTAATATTGGCAAAAAACACGTGGCATCAATATTTCAATAAATTATTTGCACAGATAAACTCTTCAGAGTTTGTTTGCACCCTGCAAATATGAAATTTATTGTATTTTTTTATGATGAGATAATATAATAAAATAATAATAATTTGTTTTCGATTTCGGCACTTTTAATATTTTAATGACAATTGAATTCTTTAAATTGCTAACATATCGGAAATTTTAAGTTTTGGATTTGTATAAATATGAACAAGATTTAAAAATTGGTTTGCCAAAGAAGTTTCACTTTGATGTACTTTGTACGCACGCACGCGCTTCAAGACGACGAAATACGCACACAAATATATATATATATATATATATATATATATATATATATATATAAATNTTAGATCCATTATTTAATTTCTTATTCTGTGGGCGTTCATGGGTATTGTTGGTGCAATCAAACACTGTATTAATTAACTCGGTTTATAATGTTCAATCACTTAATGTTCCCGATATCAATTTACACAAACTCATTAACACTAATAGCTAGGAACGCGACAGTTTCAACAGTTGACTGTTCCGATCGAGCGCTACTCGACAACTGTCGAGTGACTCCCGCCGGACTGCCACCATTGACTCTGTCGACGCCGATAGATGGCGCCAGAGTTCCACAGATATCTGCCCTCCGACATATATATATATATATATATATATATGTATATATATATTATGAAGATAGATTTTGTAAACCAACCTTCAGGTGTGGTTTTCGGACATAAAAAAGTAGCTTCATAAAACATCGGATATCATATCAAATGTTTAAATACTTATACATATACGATGAAAAAAGTTATGACTTTCTTACTTCTTTGTTGTGACACGTGTATTCTTGTTCAGAGTCACGCGTTCAAGTCCAAAATTCGAACTAGGAACATTAAAAAGTTGCGTTGTACTTTGGAATGGAACATTCACGTATTTTCATCGAATTATTTTTCTATATTTCCTTTGTTTTGTGCCGATTATTTAATAATGTATAGCTTGTAGAATGATAACAATCGATTAAACAATTAGTTAGATCCCTATCTTTATGATGCACGTTTTGCATGGTTAAAATGTTATAGTGTGCCACCTTAAACCATTACCTGCCGTGGGGCTTCTAAGTAGGTATTGGAAACAAGAAGTAATTACAATATACATGAATGAATGCAAGGATGCTTTCATGATTAATACGTCACAATTTTCGTTCCCATACTCCTCCGAAATGGCTTGATCGATTCTTATGAAATTTGTTATTCATAGGGGAAAGGGGGGTAATTTGGATCACTTAAGCGAAAACTTAAATAAACTTAAAACGAAAACGAAAAAATTATGGCAACTGCCTGTAAAGACAATTGTATTAGTTGACTATCATTAGAAGTGATTTTCAGCCCATTTAGCAATCAACTTTGGCTAATATAAAAGTTAAAAAAAAAACAGCTTTGACTCTCATTGCACCAACGTGCGGGTAATGGTGGTCACTTCATAAAGCAATCGGAGTCAAAGAAAATCTAGCACGTATTGCAGATATAACCTGGCTACAGCCTACATGAGGTGTATCTGAACCAAATCTTGTTGTTGTACTAGGCATATGTTTCCAGCATCTTCTGCGTAGTCCGCATCGTCCTGGCATAAGCCGTCATTGTCAGAAATTTCGTTCGTTTCTTGTAGCATTTCGCGCTTTACCTTTTCAGGACCCTTCTTCTGTATTGTAGTCCTTTCCATGACATTTACCCTTCCATCTGTTTTATTTTCTTTAACCCTATGTCTCTTCATCTTCTTATTTTCGCTTTTCTCACTTGATTAGTAGTGCAACTATATAAAATATTTGCCTAATTCTTTATCAAATTTGCTAGTGCGGCTTCTGTCTCAAAACTAAAGTCAATGAAGCGTCCTAGATGAGATCTTTTCTGAGGTAGAACCTTTTTTATCATCTTTTGAAGACTTGAAAATCGGATCCCCATAATCTTATCAGCATTTCGTATAGAAAAAACCAGCATCAATACGCTTTATAGCTTTTTCCAACTCGTACTTTATCTGAATCCTGCACCTAAAAACAAGTAAAAATGACGTATTTCAACATGCAAAGTTGCGAAAATCACCTGGCTCTCATTTCCCGCAATCATCTTTATAAGAAAAAAATTAAATAAAAAAAAAACCTTTAAAAAATTCATATAATCTGAACTGCAAATCACATTTTCGAAACTCTAAACCAAGTCTGTATAAAAGTCTTGATCGCGTACTACAAAATATTCGGCGCTTACCTTCTAATTTGCGTTGACGTAAAATTACATCAGCAGAGCACAAAACCAAAAAATCGACGTAACTTAGTGAGGCGGACGCTGACTGGAACGAGCTGTTCTAGGTGGTGCTGAAGTCCCAGCGTGGTGATGGAGAGATCATTAACGCATCGCTCGCTAGTGCCGTTTCTTGAATATAGAGTGACTCCTATTGCCCACTGACTCTGATTACCCCATTCTCCCCTATTCAATGGGTTTGAGAATCGGCTACTGTCTATTTTTCAAACCTCTAAATGTTAAAGGTGGTCCAGCGCAAAATTTAGTTATTTATTTTTTTGACAAAAACTTTTGTTTTTATTTTTTTGTGATACAGCATACAAAAATTTTCACCTTTATATCACGAACCCTTATGTTTTAATAGCGATTATATTAATCATATGGCAAAACAGCGTTTGCTGGGTCAGCTAGTAATGAAATACATATATTAGTATATGATGAGAAATCGAACTTTCAAATAACTTTTTATTTCACGTTTTCATCATAACTGGTGGACGCTTTTGTGCAAGCAAATTTCTCGGTCAGCTCTTTATAAGTCTTCCCAAAGTTTCAAATCTCCTATTGGTAATATTTATTCAAGCTCCCAGCTGATGTTTATTTGCATTTTTTACAGACATGCTAACATTCGTAGAAGTTTGTCATGTATAAACTAAGTGGTACTTACTTGTGTCGATAATTTTATCGGACTTATCTTTTTGATAGCATTGATATGGCAATGGAATAGTCATTTGAAGTATAACATTAACAAAGATACATTCGCTGAGAGCTGTACATATTTTAAATTTCTAACTTGTTAAAATGAATACAAGCTTTACTGACGCTGGTAATTACCGCGAAGCTCCGAATACATCTGGGTAACGTTATTTTATATTAAATTCTGTTATTGATATGCATTATTCCTGGATCAAAAAATCCTTTATGTTTCACACGAATTATATAAATATGTAAATACATTGTGCTTTTCCGTAAATATTTAATCAAATTTTTGGACTGTGTGTAATGTAAAAATATATATAATTTTTTGAATCATGCGTTCTTTACAGAAATAAAATTGCGGAAAACGTAATAAATGACGCCAATGAAGTACTATATTATGAAATGAGTGGTATAAAATATTTAACGATATTTAATCATTTTGCTTATCAGCAAACTCCATATTTTCAGTAAGTAAATATTATTAGTGCAATTATTTTTTATGAAGCTTGAAGTTTTAAGCAATATCAACACACATAAACATACACCGGGAGACGAAAGCATCTACGAAATGGCCCCTGGAACACATAGAACAAAGGGTTTTTTCTTCCGCTTCCATGCACCATTCCAATTAGTTGCTAATTAGCGCCTAAATGCGGCTCTGTCACTTAAGCATAATGTTATGTCTATGAATACTTTACCAGTCTTCCAGTAGCAACTTATCGCCACCAAGATCGGCGAAGTCAGCCAGTGCTTGGTCTTTATATTTCTACTAGCAATGCCCCGCGGTTTCACCCGTGTAGAACCGTGGCAGTGGAAAGTCAACTAAGTTGGACTATACTATTATTTTCGTTAACGTAAAAGTTTTGTTTCATTTAGTTTTTAATAACTTTCTTTCAGATCAGTAGAAACACACATTCAAAATCTAATCAATATACAGATTTTACTTTACATCGAAGATATATTTAACTAATACATATTTAAATTCGTAACATCATACATACGTAAAATGTCCGGCATTAGCAAGTTTAAAAATACTCTACAGGTATAACTGCCTCATTGGTCTAGTGGTTAACATATTCGACTACAGACATGAACCCTTGGGTTCGAGTCCCGGGTTGGGCCAATTCGAAATCGATATTGAGTTTTCTATTAAGATTTTCTCACTATTTGGCCGAAGTTGGGAAGTTGGCGGTGTGATCCACCCCCGTGCCTCGGAGAGCACGTTAAGCCGTCGGTCCTGCGCCTGATCTCTCTCCGGTCGTGTCGGATTCCCGTCACATCGAACTATGAGAGTGAAGGAATAGAGAGTGCACTTGTGTACTATGCCTGCCAATCCTCAGTGGAGTAGCGTGGTGGGTCTATGCTCTAAAAACCCTCTCTCATATAAGTAAAGAGGCCTGTGCCCCGCAGTGGGACGTTAATGGGCTGCTACTTACTACAGGTATATGATTACAAAGAGGTTATGAACTCCGGTAATTGTTAGCTTGATAGACATAAACAGTAAAGGTTAATCGGTAAGTATCATTGGTATCCTTGTAATATGAGCTAACTCACCAGTCGCAACCCCAGTTATAAGGTTCGCTACAATTTCCTTTAGATAGACATTTTTTAATTCGTAATATATTTTGAATGGAATGTCCGACTTTAACACATCGGTATTGTAAGTGGTGCACCAGAGTAAGATGGAAGCGCTCTAATCTGTTAAGAGACATTTTATCCCTTATGAATTCTACACAGCGTCGTACCGGAATACAATTTTTTTGCTTGGCGGTACGTCTTCGCTGGTAGTGGACACTAGTCACGGCCGAAACCTCCCAACAATACAGACTGAGACAAATTAGAAAAATTCGCACTGCTGGGGATCCACCCCGGGACCTCTGTTAGCAAAGGGAGTACTGCTGCGCCAATGAGGCCGTCATACGTAACTGTTGGGGGCATTAGGTTCCAATAGAATAGGTCAGACGTGTGGAACAGGGCTTTGAAACTGCTAAATTATCTAAATGGAGTGTGGCAATACCGCTAATTATTATGTGATAACTTCAGTGTATTTGTATTTTTAAAGCTATAAAAAACCAACGAACCGAGTTGGTACAGAAGCAGATGTGAGAAGATTGACACAGACATTTGAAAATATGGATTACTCAGTTACCTGTTATAATGATCTGGAGTATAGCCAAATAATGAAGAAGATCGCAGAGAGTAAGTTGAAGTATTATTGTACTGTTCGCTTTCTGAATATTGTTACTCTCTCAAGTTAAAAAATAATTTTGTAGGCTAAAACGGTGTTCGTCTTCTAAGTTAATATATATTATCACTCTTGATTAATTTTCAATACAATAACACTTAAAGTATCAATAGTTATGAAACAAACAAAAACAATTTAATTGGAATTGTTTAAATATACCATTTTGAATTCTTCTATCTTGTTGATAACTGTAAGATGGTAGCTATAATGGTACGGGCGCGTAGTCTTTTGCCTTCCACTTGGCCAGTAACAATTAACTTGTTACTTTTCTAAGTTGTTGGGCTGGCGTCGGGTACTGTAACCAAAGTTGCTGAGAATGCTTTGGAAGCACTTGGTCGAGAGTCTGGTGTTAACATGGAGCTGCTCCAAAATAGACTTAATCGTCCTCTTCACGGTCCATGGTATATGAAGCGACTCATTTAATTTCAGTATACATCAACATTATTTTATTCATAAACCAGAGAGTTAATAAAAAGTGGCGCTCAAGCTGATGAAAGTTTTAAAATTAGCACATGAACATTTAATTTAACGAATGAATAATTTTTAACTTTCTTGTTGTTGTTGTTGTTGTCAATGGTGATTTGTATATAAAACTACTTAAGGTTTTTTGTAAATATTTGTCTTTATATCTTGAGGTGTATATCAAAATATTTTGCTTTGTTGAAAGAGATAAATGATATTCTTAGCAGACTTGTTGAAATGCTATCAGCTTACGCACCACTTTACCCATTTAATGGATAAAGAACGCTGATTGGTATAAAGAAAATTAATTTATCCACTTAACATTATCAGTAAAAATAGTACACTTGAAAAGTCTTACTCATTTTGTTGCTCCTATTTAAAAATAATAATTCAATATTTTACATCCCTCTAATTAGAAATTGATGTAGTATTTCATAATATTTTGTATCTGATCTTACAAAACGAAGTATAGATACAAACATGTTTTTTTACAGTAAGTAAAGAAGATCACACAAAAACTTCGAGTTTGTGCTTTGCATTTTTAACCCACGGAGAAAAATGTGGTGATATATTCGCTGCAGATCGACCTTATCAACTTAGAGACGTGACAACGTTACTTGAGCATGGTGATAACAGCCTTATCGGTAAACCGAAAATCTTTTTTATACAGGTGGGTATTCGGTTTTTCTGTGGATATAAATTAATACATGAATATTTATTCGATGAACGGATATATCCCTAGAAAAAGTAAGATTGGAAATAATTTATATTAGCATTAATATTAGCCACTTGTAGTAAGATTTTATTTTAATATTACCTAAACCCAACTGAATTTGGCGATTCTTAAACATTACTTACACGATTGTAATTTCTCTTTACCGTGAAATTGTTGTTATAAAAAGTAGCCTATGTTATACCATATAACATGATTACTAGACATCTGCTAGTGAAGGACACGTCATAAAAGGAAACACCATTTTGGAATGAACAGGAACTTATTATTTAAAGCATTTCAATATTTACGTAAAGCCAAAAAAAAGGACAATTTAAAGAATCTCGACGGCCTCGCTGGCGCAGAGGTGTAAGTATTCACTTTATTAGCAAACGCTCTGGGTTCGATTCACGGTAGGGCGAATTTAGAAAATTGTATTTTCCGATTTGTCTGAGTCTGAACTGGTGGGAGGTTTAGGCTGTGGGTAGTTACCATCTTACCAGCAATGACGTACCGCCATAGAAACAGATTTGTGTTCCGGTACAATGCTGTGTCAAAACCATATGAAGTATATCGCCTCTTACCAGATTAGCGCGCTTCCATCTTGCGCACTCTATCATCACATACTATCAGGTGAGATCACAGTCAGGCACTAAAACTGACAGCAATAAAAATATATATTTTCCTACAGTTAGTAAAAAAATCTAATCATAGACTAACCACAAAGTGCATATATAGATAACAGAATTGAAAACTGTAACTCTATAAATCTGAATATCCATTTTACTATCTATCAATTACTAAACTTATCTTATAATGCTCTCTCTATTTTTACATTTACTAGGCATGCAGAGGCGATCAAGTAGATGGTGGGAAAAGGTTGGAAATGGATGGAGCTGCGGCCTCCCTAATAATTCCAACGCACGCAGATTTTCTTGTTTTATATTCAACTGTGGAAGGTACAAATAGACTCATAATATTATCACGAGCTGTTGAGTTCGTGGTCTCGTAGTTAGTGGATAGCAAAAGTGACAATTTTTCAGTTAGATAAACACAAAGGAATCAATTAAATAAATAAATAACATGAAAAATGTTTCAGTCTACTAAACCCTCGTTTATTTGTGAAATAAAGGTTTCTGTGACGTACAACCTTTAATCGCTCTTTTCGAATGTAAATATTTCATATTATTTAACTTTTTTTTCTAATTACAAAGTAAATATTAAAAATGTTTAGTCTTAATAAATTTATTGACTATTTGAACGGGTACATATCACGATGGCGATTTTTACGACGACGATATCGTCGTGACCACGATCCATGCAACTGAGTCGAAATATCGGCAAAATTAAAAATTAAAAATCGCCATCGTGATATGTACCCGTTCAAATAGTCAATATCTTAATAAATTGTTACAAATGCTATTATCCTAGTTATTCTACTATTAAAAGGAAAGGGAGGTAAAACATCTGCACAATGTAATGTAACACTTAATTATGTATACATATTGCCATTATATGTGTGAGCCCCTTTCTTGGCTCACGACATAAACTATGCCGTTCTATACGAGTGAAGTAAACTGCTATAAGTGTAATAATCGAAGAATATTCATTATTCACTACCAGAGTCACTTTCGGAGCTGTGACCATCGTGTGTCGAATCTCAGCAGTGAATGGTGTCGGCATGTCCATGCAAAATTGAGGTAGCTGCGCGGGATTCGTTATGTATACAAATATTACTAAATGTTACGGTGGCTCCGCACAAATCTACGGTCGCCGACACCATACGTTACATACGACTTCACTGGGACCGCATTCTGTACCCTTGTTATCTTTATAGTAAAACTATACAAATGGTAACCTATATTTATCTAAGTTGAGAACATTACTTATAACTATTATACAACTATTTACCATTATTTTTACGTCTAATTTAATCTAAAAGTCGCAAGAAACATGCTTGGGAAAGGAACCACTGAAATTAGTTTTAACTGTTTATACGAATAACAACGACGGTAGTACAGTAGGCAAAGGAACGGGGACTATATCAGTAGCGTTTGTTGATAAATTAATCCGTTTCCTTTTTTATCATCCCACTTTGTCCATATATTATATCGATTTAATACTGTCTATAAATGTAACGTCATAATATAAGAAACAAGTATTATTTTAGTTGAGAAATTATTATTTGCAGATTTCGTATCATACCGAGATAGAGATGGGTCTTTCCTCATTCAAGAGCTTTGTAATGTCATAGAAGAATACAGTAAGGATTGGGATATATTACACATAATTACGCTCGTGCAAAGGAAAGTTGCATACTATAGAACTACGTTCACGCCGTCAAATCTCCACTATCATGACAGAAAACAAATGCCTGAAACGCGTTTTTCCTTAACAAAATTGTTTAAATTTAACAGCGGCGCGTAATGTTTATATTTTAAAATAAATATATTTCATTTTTATAACTTGATTGGCTTATTATTAATGGTCATAAAATAAAATATTATCCGTTTTCACTATCATCTATCAATTACAATTTTCATACAATCAACTCCAGTTGCCATACGTTGTCTAAACTAATATTATGAAGAGGAAAAATTTCTTTTTGTTGCATACAAATTTTTATTTTTGTATAGATTATATATATATATATATATATATATATATATATATATATATATATGTGTGTGTGTGTGTGTGTGTATATATATATATATATAATATGTAACCCGCGAAAATTCAAAATTCGCGATACTTTTTGAACACACCTCGTATGTGTGTAAAATTTTCACACAAAAACTACTGGACCGATTAAAAAAAATTTTTGACCATTAGGTAGCTACATTTTCATTGAGTGATATAGGCAATATTACTTTCTCAAATAAAAAGGGATCCCTAATAAATATACATTAATGTAACCCAAGGTGTGAAAAAAATTGTCACGGAAACTCTATTTTCGCGTGTACTGCGGAATCTATTGATGATAGAACAAGAAAATGTTTAACAGTATTATAGAACGTATATATCTACAAAAAAGTCCGCGATGCCACTGTAGTATGTCACTATAGCTACGCTTAAAAACGTGCCGACTATAATCAAACCATATTATTCATACCTCTGTATTATATCCTATTTTAAAAGGCCGTTTCGAAACGTGTAAACCACTATTTACATTATTAAAATCAGACAATCGATTCAAAAAATATAACGAATTTCAAATTGTCAATCTAAAGAAAAGCCAATATATAACATTCTCGTGTGACGGTGTTAGAAGTTGAACTCCTCCGAAACGGCTCGACCCAATTTCGTCAATCTTAGCGTGCACATCGGCTAGGGTAGAGATTCGGACAACATCTGTTTTTCATCACCCTAAATGTTAAGGGATGTTGATCCACCCCCCATTTCTTTTTAATTTATTTGACAATTTTTATTGTTTCAATTTTATTATTTAATTTATTTAATACCAGAATGACTGTTTTTATTCGTAATTTTATTCGTAAAGTTTAAATTCGTATTTTGGACGTAAATGTAAACTATCTGATCCCATTAAATGTAAAATTATTTTGTCGTGTTAGCCTGGCTACGATCTAACTAGTGTGGGCTATGTGGTTTGGTTTTGTTTACCAACAATGCCGAGGATATGTTAAATTGGACATATCTTAATAATAGTTTGTAAGAATAGCGTCCTCTTTTTACTAGGCCATAAAAACTTTGTACCATTCTCCATCTATTTATTATTACTTATCTACTTTGCTCCATTTTGGCTCTATGCTTACCATTCATTTTCTCCAATTTCACAGAGTACAATGACTAGTGAATAGGTATTATATCTATGGACGGAGTACACCATAGATAACCTATATACTAGTTAGAGTACACTGTACGATATAAGTACGATATTTATGTGTACAAGTTATGCTTTCTTAATTTAAATGTTTTTAACAAGTTTTATTGACTGAAATAATAATTATTAGCTCTATAAACTAATTAATAACAAAATGATCATTCAATTTTAGATCAAATAAGGATCATTTAATTTTTACAGTTTACCAGTTTTAAAATGGAATGGCCATGGGTGTTGTTTATAAATTCATTGTTTGTGTTAACAAAAAGTTCACGTGTTACTGTCTATCAAGGAGATACTTTACCTCATCACGGGCGTTGTGAGCCAATAACCATACCATTTTGTCAACAGATACAATACAATCAGACGATATTTCCAAATTTGCTAAACCATGCCAAACAAGAAGATGCTGGGTCTGATGTTCATCAATACACACCTCTTATAAAAGTTAACTGTTCCCCAGATTTGAAATTCTTTTTGTGTTCAGTTTTTGCTCCCGTGTGTACAATATTAAATACGCCAATACCGCCATGTCGTCACTTATGCGAATCAGCAAGACACAATTGTGAAGAGTTATTAATAAATTTTGGTTTTAAATGGCCAATAGAATTAGAGTGCTCCAAATTCCCCATAGTAACAGATGAAAATGTTATATGTGTTGGTGACAATAATGTAACTCATGAATCCCGTAAAGTTCCTGAAACTAGACTTCCGAAAGTCGATTACAAAAATAATATTGACAGAGACCCTACGAAACTTCAAGGAGCTAAGGATCTCGGATTTGTTTGTCCAGTTCACTTTAAAATACCTAAAAACCTTGATTTGGAATATTCACTAAAAGTTGGAGACAAAATTGAATTGGACTGTGGAGCACCCTGTAATGGAATGTTTTTCAGTGAAGATGAGAAAAATTTTGCAAGATTGTGGATTGGTATTTGGGCCACCCTATGTTCATTGAGCTGCCTGTTCACTGTTTTAACATTTTTAATTGACACAGATCGTTTTCGTTATCCAGAGAGACCAATTATTTTTCTATCTGTTTGCTATCTAATGGTTGCTGCAGCTTATGTAATGGGATGGGGAGCAGGTGATACTGTCAGCTGTCAAGGTCCTTTTCCTACTAGTATTAGTGGCACAAGACTGCCCAATATTTCAGTTATAACTCAAGGCACAAAACATGAACCATGCACAATTCTTTTTATGATTGTATATTTCTTCAGTATGGCCTCCAGCATCTGGTGGGTAGTTTTGACCCTTACATGGTTTCTGGCAGCTGGCCTTAAGTGGGGTCATGAGGCTATAGAAGCAAATTCTCAATACTTTCATCTAGCAGCCTGGGCAGTTCCTGCTATTAAAACTATTTCAATTTTAGCAATGGGGAAAGTTGATGGTAACTAATAATTATGTAGTTCATTACAATTTTGTGCCATATTTATTGACTGATTTGCATTAATAGATATTTCTTTTTCAGGTGATATATTATCTGGTGTATGTTATGTTGGCCTTTGGGATGCTGAATCTTTACGTGGCTTTGTTCTGGCACCATTGTGTGCATACTTAGTATTAGGTACAATATTTTTATTAGCTGGGTTTGTCTCCCTGTTTAGAATTAGAACAGTAATGAAACATGATGGTACTAAAACTGATAAATTGGAAAAGCTGATGATACGTATTGGCATATTTGGAGTTTTGTATACAGTCCCAGCACTAATTGTCATCTCTTGTTTATTTTATGAGCAAGCACATTTTGATAATTGGATGTTAACATGGCACCGTGATATGTGTATGACACCTCTCTATTCTATACCATGCCCATTCACACACAAAGAGATAGAAAGGCCACGATTTGAAATGTTTATGATAAAATATCTTATGACAATGATTGTTGGCATCACCTCAAGTTTTTGGATTTGGTCTGGTAAAACTTTAGTTTCTTGGCATCAGTTTTTTGATAAAATTAGAGGGAGACGTGTTGAAGCATATGTTTGATATCCATGTGGCAGGAATTTTATGATGTTGTCAAATTAACTTTATATCAGACATACTTAAAAAATAATTAACTTTTTTAAACCTACAAGCATTAAGTGAAGGCAGCTAATCAAAGGAATTTGGTTTGTAGAAACATATTAAGCTCACTCAAAACTGAAACCTAATTTGTATGATTTGTTAAAAAAAAAGTGTTTTGTAATTATATACCTACATCAAGTATTTTTTTATTTTTATATGACGTCTTGAGATTATTTATAAGGCTGATAGTGTAAATATGATCATAAGCTTATATTAAATTTAAAGTAATATTAAGTTAGGTATGACTTATTGGTACCTAATAAATCATATTTTTTATATCAGATATTTTATTTCATTTATGTTACTTTTTAATAAGTATACTGTCTCTTCACATTAGTAGTGGCGGCCTCCATAAGAGCCCGTCCTCCTTCCGGTTACGTTGTAAAAGCCAGTAGGGCTAACAGCTAAACACAGTTCGAAAAAAAAAAAAAAAAACAGTAATATATTGACAGCCGCTACATATAAAGAGTCCAGAATAAAATTCTAGTTTTGTATTTTAAAATTAAATATTTATTACCATACTACATTTGGTACCAATTATGAATTTTAATAGCTATATTAAAATTGTCTAGGTTGATAAATTGGTTAATGTAATCACAAAATTACCACTAAAATGTAGAGACAGTAAATATTTAATTGTGCTAGTCTAGCATAGCACAAGGAATATCCATAGGACTAAACAACAATAACATAATGAAAATCTAAGCTATATAGATACTATCCCAGATCAATATGAGATGATGTAAAAGTAAAGTTGATAATAAATATTAATACAGTTATGTATTGTTTGCTATTAAAAATCTGGATATAAGAATCTTGTTGGTTAATGTGCAATAAAATGTTATTGTATACGGGTATCAAATAGTTTGTATTAACAATCTACTGCAGGTGTTATAAACCAGCAGCCCATAAGTAACTTTGTTGCATCCGGAGCAAGCAAGATACTTTCCATGTGACACTGCACAGCAGGCATATTAATTCGTGTATTTTATATTACGTGAAATGTGGCCTGCACCAATATTCTCCTAACATATGTAGACTATATCTATAAGAAAAGATGTCAATCTATAGAATGTGGATAAAGACATCATGAATTTCTTTTTATTTCCTTATATATAATTTTTGATGATCAGAGTGAATAAGGTGGTATTAAGGATTTTTACTTTTTCTGTTAAAAATGTGATTGCAAAGATCTCCCTTTTATTGGTAGTAACAGTAATAACATATCAACAAATATATTAAATATCATAAATATAACAATTGATAGTTCCTAGAAAAACAGGGTAACACCAGCATGCATGCTCAGTTATGTATAGTTTAAGTATCTGATTTCATATTCGACAGATGAAGTGGAAAGAAAGGTAACAGGATTTCTTTAGCAGAAAGGTGATAGGAATATTTAATTTGCAGACTTATATATTGAGGAGAAATGCAACTCCAAAAAACTGTTTAAAACTATAAACCTTAGTAAAACCAAGTTATTAATAGGTAAGTGGTTTAAATAAATGAACAATTTGAAAAACTTATAATTTATTTAAGAATAAAATAACTTAATTTACTTAAATTTATTACTTGATCCATACACTAAAATTAATTAACCAAGCTAAACTTTCACTCTTACTATAATTAAAATTGTAGTTACATCAATTAAACAACAGTTGGAATAACACTTATGCCCTTGTATATTTTCCCCAAATATGCAGCATAAACACAGAAGCAATAAACAAAAGTGACATCACTAGCACTGGAACAGGACCACTGTAACAACAAAAACTTATTATTATAGGTTGAATATTCATCAATAGAATTAAAAACATACTTTCTTTAAGTTACTTGGGTTTGTCAATAGGACTAAATTTAAAGGAAATATATAATGGTTTCATAGTATTTAGCATGAGCTACTGACTGATATCTAATTAGGTTAAATGTGCAGATTTATGCTATATGCTTTATAATTTATACAAGTAATAATAAAATCAATTGCTACTAGTATATATAATATTTTTTCCAGTAATTAATAACATTCACTAGAAGTATGAGCTTTCATAGCCATAGCCATGATTTCTTTTCAAGATTCGCAGGTTCAAATGCAGGGCAGTCACCAGTAAGTTCTCTTTGTGAAATTGATGTTCTTAATTGTTTTAAAATCACAATTGTTTTTTTTGTTACGGAAAATATTGTAAGGAAACCTTGAGCTTGCAGGACAAATATGTGTTGCATGCCAAACAGCAAAACCTCTAAAAACCTGCAGTCTTAAAAGTGAGGAGACCTGTGCCCAGTGGTGGGATGTTAATAAGCTGTTACTTGTTTTACACCAGTAAAGTAAGATTAATAACTCACACTTTAACACCGGGTGAATCGTCTGTATAGAACCGCCACATGCCGCCTGACCCAGCACCAGTACTGCGATTTCTGGCTGCCGTAGTGGTTGTAGTGGATTTCCGTTGTCTTACAGTACCGCCACTAGAAGAACGCGGGGCTGAGGTGGCTTTACTAGGCGAACGACCCCCTGCGCCTACCGAAGTGGAACTTGGAGCTGGTGGCTAAAATAAAAAAAAAAAATTAAGGTATAAACTGTAACTAACTCTTAAAAAACCATAAATGTATAATTATTTACCATCTTTTGATTTGGGAATGTATATAAACTAACTGAATTAACAATTCAATTACTACACTACCCGTGCCTTGATATAACAAAAACTAAATATATTTTATGTCATCGAGATTGAGTTGGCACCTGCTTTTACAACGCGTACCATGAAGTTGACACGTTGCAATACAATGTTGCTGTCTAATATACTGATTAGCATCTGGGAAACGATTTGTAATATAATCTGTTTTGTAGAAAAAGATTATTATATTTAGCTAAAAAAAACGTTAAATACATTTAAGCAATTGACATGAAAAATTAATCAATTCTTTCATTACAATGTTCACAATTTATAACATAGATTAAGTAGTGATCGAAAAGACAACTATGATTTGTTTCTGATCATCTCGCTCGTTATCAGTTGTCGGGTAATTGAAGGAGAAACAAATAATTGTTACTGACTGTATCATAATTTATAAACAGCAGTCTTATAAGTTGTTATTTTTCAAATATTCGATATAATACCAACTGTAACTGTAATATTTTCATTCTATTTGTCTTTTCCCCTCATAAAATAGCCACAGTGAAGCACATGTGAATACATTTAATTTATCAATTATAAACTTAACTTTGCTTTAATTTCCAAAATTTGCAAAAATATCAAGATTTTTGCCAACTTATATTGATCCAAACACACTTAGAGTATAACAATGACTATATGGATATTGAGAGATTCTCATTATACCAATACAAAGCTAGTATTTGTAATTTTGAAAATGGTTATTATAATAAGCGATATTCGTTTTCAGTCATAAAATGATTTTCAGGAAGAATAACTCAATATATTCCATTTTTTTAGTTACTTGCCCAAGTAAACAAATTATTTCTGAGAACAAAGACGCAGTAAAAACAGAATATGTGTTTAATATGAAAATATTATTATATTATTTTACTACGTATAATCTATGCAGTACGATAAAAGTTAGACCTGGGTCGTTTCAGAATTTCAGCATAACGTAACGAAACTGCTACTTACACCAAAAAAACCGTTATGATACAAGCTATTAATAGAACCGCCATTTTTCCGAGGACAAATTAAAATTAATGCTAATAATTTATGTAAATGCCCTCTTACGGAAACTTTTGTTATACAAACGATTTCATCAATCTTGAGATATAATACAATCATAGTACGGCACTGACAATCTAGATGGCAGTTTTGTATTTTTCTACTTCTTACACAAGTTATTTGAAGAAATAATTTACTCATTTTTATATACGAGTATACATTTTACGTGATTATCTACACACTAAAATTTCTTGTGGAAAGAATTTGAAATAAAATATGCAATATAATTTTACGAAAGTATAACTTTATTATGCTTAATTTTTTAAAAAATTCTACAAAACATGCGTTAGTTGACCTAAGTAAAATATAATGAATTCATTGAAATGGGTAGTGAATATTATTCGGGTGAATTTAGAG
>JACTOM010000070.1:5383038-5415167 GCA_015832385.1 Elymnias hypermnestra
TAAAAATAAAATAAATAAATAAATAACATTTTATTTTCTGATATTACACTCTTCTACACATTGAGCTTACACAAAGTAATATTACAGTAGAATAAATACATTAGTTATTGCAGAAGAATGTGATGCCGAAAATGGGAATACCGCTCAGCTATCGTTGGGGACTAGCCCAACGCTGGTTTTCAGCGGCGACCCGTGACGAACACAAAACTTAACCTAACACATTTAACCTAAAAATAACAGAATATGTAAACATATATACACATACACATACATACACACATACACATACATATATATATACATATATATATATATATATATATATATATACACATATATACATACACATACACATACATATACACATATACATACATGCCCACATATACGTCAGTATATGTGGGCATGTATGTATATGTGTATATTTAAAGTCATTTAAAGTAATTTTTACTCTCCAATCTCCATCATCCGTTTTTAACTGCAATGTCTTTGATAATTTTTTATGACATAACATTTCCCAGTTCAGTTAGTAATATTTAAAATCTGTGCATAGGATACAATGCTGATGTTATATGTCTTCAAGAAGTGGATCAAAAAGTCTTTAACAATAACTTAGAAATATTTTTCGCATGTGAAGGTTTAAAAGGCTTATTTTATAAAAAAGGTAAATTAGTAAGTGAAGGTTTGGCTTGCTTCTACAGAGAAGAAAGATTCAGGTAATTTTTTTTATTCTTTTTGAAAAAAACACAAAAAATTTACACTAACAAACTAGACCAGGGCTAAATTTCGTTTTACATCATTGTGATATTACTTATCATCAGTCATCTATATCCCGATAAATATTATGAGAATAAATACAATTAACTACTATGATTTGCGTCTCACCTTAATTGGTCCAGCCCTTTCAGATTTAATGAATAGTAGAAAAATAAATCTTTCGTTTTTTATAACTATAGTGGATTCATTTAACTTTTTTTCCCTGAAAATTAGATTTATTTCATATAATGAAAAATTGTTGACTGTTATTTTTACAGGTTATTAGAACAAGTTCAAATAATATTATCTGAAGCTATCAAAACTGAACAATGTTTGAGAGATATATGGGATATAATAAAAAATAATGAACCGTTAGTTGAGAGAGTGTTGAACAGATCAACAGCGGCGAGTGCTACAATCCTGGAATCGGTTGAAAACCCAAGAGAGATATTATTAGTTGGCAACACACATTTGTATTTTCACCCTGACGCTGACCACATTCGATTGATACAAGGAGGGATTGTCATATACTGGTTAAATGACATACAGAAAAAATTAAAAGATAAGGTAATTTCTACACTTGCTACCATTACAATTACCATTTTTCAATTCCTACTATTAGTTTGATTGTATAATAACTCACTATCAGGTGAAATTACAGACAAAGACTAATCTGTACTGTTTCAGTATCCAGATAAACGAATCAGTATTATACTTTGTGGAGATTTTAATAGTGTACCATCATGTGGTATATATCAGTTGTTCACAACGGGACAAGCTCCAGAAACACTGCCCGATTGGAGTTCCAGTAAGTATTTTAATATATTTATGACTAAAAACCCACAAACTTTACACAAAAGAATCCTAGAGCTATATGGCTTTTTTATTAGCATTTTTAATGACCTCAGGTTTTTAGATTAAATATATTAGATAGGCTATTGTAGCTTTAACATCTATAGCGCTGATATAAATGTGATTCTTATACAATATATCAGTTTCTTATACAAGTCTTCGAGCTGGAAGAAGCCATGAGCAAGTTACACTGGGATATTGTGGGATTATCCGAAGTCCGTTGAGAGGGGGAGGACACGATAATTCTCAAATCCGGTAACTTGCTATACTACCGGGAGGGTGAACACCAACCCCAAGGTGGTATCGGGTTCCTCGTCCACAAATCTCTCGTTAACAATATTGTCCAAGTAAACAGTGTGTCCAGTAGGGTAGCGTACCTTATACTCAGAATTACCAAGCGGTATTCGTTGAAGGTCATACAGGTTTACGCACCCACATCATCGTATCCCGATGATGATGTAGAGGTTATGTATGAGGATATATCAAGAGACATACATACCTCTAGGACACACTACAATATTGTAACGGGAGATTTCAACGCATAACTCGGCGAACGAAGTGGGGCAGAGTTGAGAGTGGGGCAATTTGGATACGGGCAACGGAACCAGAGAGGTCAAATGCTGGCCGATTTCATGGAAAGGGAGGGCCTCTACATGATGAACTCCTTTTTCAGGAAACGGCCACATCGAAAGTGGACTTGGCTTAGTCCCGATGGTTCCACGAGAAACGAGATTGACTTCATCATGTCTACGAAGCGAAATATATTCAATGATGTCTCTGTGATCAATAGAGTGAAAACTGGGAGCGATCACCGTATGGTAAGAGGCACATTGAATATTGACGTTGTCCGTGAACGGAACAGACTGGTGAAGTCAACGCTCCGACCCACTCGCGCTCATATCCAAGACCCCGAGAGCTTCCAACTGGAGCTGCAAAACCGCTTCGCTTGCCTCGAGAATTGCGAATCCGTGGACGAGCTAAACAATAGGCTAGTGGAAACTGTCCATACGGTTGGGATGAAATTCTATAAACCCCGTAGAAAGAAAACCAAGAGATTCTCAGACCATACTCTTAATCTCATGGAACAGAGACATGCAATGAGCTTGCAGTCTGCAGCAGACGCGTCCGCATACCGGCAGATCAATAGACAGATCTCTAAATCGCAAAAGCGTGATGTGCGACACTTTAATGCCGAGCGTATACGAGATACCATCGAACGCAACAAAGGCACTAAAGTGTTCGCAAAAGATCTGTCTATCGGTCAGAGCCAGTTGACGCGGCTGAGGACTCATAACGGCGAACTCATTGCATCTGGACCTGAGATTCGGAGGGAGGTTGAGAGTTTCTATGGGCAGTTATACACATCGACCTGCAAGCCTATTGATAGTTTGGCTAAAGATCCTCGTGCCAAACTTACTCGACATTATACCGAAGATATCCCGGACGTCAGCTTGTACGAGATTAGTATGGCCCTTAAACAGATGAAGAACAGCAAGGCACCTGGTGATGACGGAATCACAGCGGAACTCCTGAAGGCGGGTGGAAAACCCATTCTAAAAGTCCTTCAGCGAATGTTCAATTCCGTCATCCTGGAAGGTACGGTGCCAAAGGCGTGGCATAGGAGCGTGGTAGTTCTGTTCTTCAAGAAAGGTGACAACACCTTATTGAAGAACTATAGACCTATTGCGCTGCTAAGTCATGTCTATAAGCTGTTCTCGAGGGTCATTACGAATCGTCTCGCTCGCAAGTTTGACGACTTCCAGCCCCCCGAACAAGCCGGATTCCGAAAAGGCTTTAGTACCATAGACCACATCTTTACGCTGCGGCAGATTATACAGAAGACCGAGGAGTATAATCGGCCACTTTGCTTGGCGTTCGTGGACTATGAGAAAGCCTTCGATTCGGTGGAAACATGGGCCGTGTTGAGATCTTTGCAGAGATGCCGAATTGACCACCGGTACATACACGTGTTGAAGTGTTTGTACGAAAACGCCACCATGTCAGTCCGTATACAGGACCAAAGCACAGCGTCTATCCAACTGCAGCGTGGAGTGCGACAGGGAGATGTTATCTCCCCGAAGCTCTTTACTGCGGCGTTGGAGGACCTGTTTAAGCTTATGGAGTGGAACGGACTGGGCATCAACATCAACGGCGAGTACATCACTCATCTACGGTTTGCCGACGACGTGGTCATTATGGCAGAGACTCTGGAAGATCTCAATGCAATGCTCGATGACCTCAGCAGAGCTTCTCGACAGGTGGGCCTAAAAATGAACATGGATAAGACGAAAGTTATGTCCAATATCCATGTTCCGCTCCACCCAGTCATCGTTGAGAACTCTACACTCGAAATTGTTGAGTATACATACCTGGGACACATAGTCCAGCTGGGTAGATCCAATTTCGAGAAAGAGGTCAACCGCCGAATCCAACTCGGTTGGGCAGCGTTCCGAAAGTTCCGGAAGACTTTTTCGTCCAATATCCCTCAGTGCCTGTTGCCAGTGCTTACCTACGGATCGGAAACGTGGTTGATGACCTACGGTTCTGAGACGTGGTCGCTGACTATGGGCCTCATGCGGAAGCTCAGAGTCACTCAGCGTGCGATGGAGAGGGCTATGCTCGGAGTTTCTCTACGCGATCAAATCAGAAATGAGGAGATCCGTAGCAGAACCAAAGTCACCGACATAGCTCTACGAATCGCGAACCTGAAGTGGCAATGGGCGGGGCACATAGTCCGACGAACCGATGGACGTTGGGGTCGGAAAGTGCTGGAATGGCGACCCCGCACTGGACGACGCAGTGTAGGAAGACCCCCCACAAGGTGGACCGACGATATAAGGAGGATCGCCGGTAGCCGCTAGAGCCAGGCGGCACAAGATCGGGCCTTGTGGGCATCATTTTGTGAGATCTATGTTTAGCAGTGGTCGTCCATCGGTTGAATCGACGATATCAGTTTTAAGCAAAAAATTAATTTAACGATTTTTATATTATTTTGATTTAAAAAACCTTAACGTTCAAAACATGTAAATAGTGATTTTATATCAAAAGAGTGTATACACTATTCCTCTTTCTAATATATAACCTCATTTCACAACTGCCATGGCTGGAACATATTACAGTAGGTATTGGCCGGACGTTTTTGTAGAGGACCATCTAGCCGCTTAAAGCGCTATAAAAAAATATACTACAATAAATAAAATTGCTATTACATTGTCTATACTCTGCCATACATATTACATAACTATGTTCTACCTGTCATGGTTAATCTTTTGATGGCAATGATTGTTTATTAAATCGAACTTAAAGTCAATTAATTAAAGATCATTTTAAAATAATAATAGCAATCACAAGTGCTCTGTTATTTGTAAAGTATGTATCTCGCCGTGTCTATAAATTAATAGGTATTCTTTATAACGAGACCTTTAAAGTTTAACGGTCGAAGTATCTAGATCGATTTACAGATGCTAATTAAAAATATAAAATATTTCGATGTTCTCGTATGTGTATCAAGGGTGCTTTATAAAAACTTAGTTTAAAGGTATGGTGCAATATCATATTTATGGCCAGCATCATTTATTTTTTCACTCATCTCATTATACTTTTTGCTAATTCTTTAATTTTATCAAAATATTTTAGATACAAATGAAGCTGTTACGGGTTTAAATTTAAAGCAAGAAACTCCACTAGACAGTGCTTGCGGGACTCCTCAATACACAAATTTTACTCAGGGCTTTGCAGACTGTTTGGACTATATTTTTTATGAAAAAAATAATTTAAGAGTTAAACAGGTTAGTGAAGAATACTGGTAAATATTGTAAAATTGTGTACCTTATTCCTATTTTAATTTTTATATATTAATTTTTTTATACACAAATTAAAAAACTGTTTATATCACCAATTCGTACATACAAATACCAGGTAACTTCATATTTCCATAGCATTGCCATCAATATGGATGGCTAGTGACCGCCGGGGAAAGCTAGTGTAATATATAATTTTACCAAATTATTGATATGGGAAATACAGAGACTATTTCGATATTTTTATTAATAATAATTTATTTCAGAACAAAACATTTCATATTCTAGTATTAAAAGTAATATATTATTGAAGTTATTTTACATTATACATTATTTTCTAATTAATTTTAATGCCTCTTAGTAATTTTTATTCCTGGACCATTTGTTAATATACTTTTGCATTTAATGCTCTGTGTTATTAATAGACGTTGGTTGACATTCTTAACATTGTGAAATAAAGATTTTTGTTTTTATTTACAGGTAATACCTTTTCCTAGTGTTGAAGAATTGAAAGTACATACTGCATTGCCAAGTATTGTTTTCCCATCCGACCATATATCTATTATATCGGACTTGGAATTCAAATAGCTTTTATTAGCAAAAATATTAAGGGAATATTCGTTAAATCATTTTAATCAATATTTACACTTGTTGTACAATAACAAAAAGTTTAAGAGCTGCGGTTTAGTTTGCATTGTATATAATATAGAATTGTTGTTTTATTTGTCATTTTTATTAATAAATATTATAACTAGTCTCTTCTCACATTGAGAGAAAAAAAATGCCACTTATGTCATCTGTGTTAAACGAAATACAACTGGGCCTGTGGTCAAGTGGACATTCTAAGTACGATAACGTTACGTCGAACCACTAGAACACTACTAGTTCATGTGATCATATGACATATCGGTATAATACATTATTCCCATACCTTTTCGAACATTCTACAGGCCTAGCCCCCCTAGTCAAGGTGACATTCCTGGGCCTGTGGTCAAGTGGACATTCTAAGTACGATAACGTTACGTCGAACCACTAGAACACTACTTGTTCATGTGATCATATGACATATCGGTATAATACATTATTCCCATACCTTTTCGAACATTCTACAGGCTATGACGCTACATTGAAAACCTAGAACACTAATTTGTTCATGTGATCACATGACATATCGATATAATACGTCATTCCTATATAATTTTAAGTGTTGCGTTTATCTTGTCATGTGCATGGCCAGGCGCGCCCTGGTTCATGCGCAACGTCGATCTCTGTAGCCTACTTCAAGAGAGCCATCAGTCACCCCAACCCTCTCATTAGAAACGCTGCCTCTTATGGGATTAGACTAAACATCCCGCCTAGGAAGAGGCGGCCCAAACACGTCTTTGACAACTCCGACAACCAAATAACGACTGACAACGCCCCCCACGTACAAAGCGTCTTCGCCGGCGAAGAACGAGGTCCCCGCTATCTGACGTATCCCAGCCGTGAACCCATGGGCGTCAAGACTAAGAACTGTCAGTTTACCCCTGTTCAGCAGCAGCAACGTTGCCCTGAGCCTAGATCCGTGCCTCGCAGGAGGCTTCATTAGAGCAACGTTTCCCTCACGACGCAGCAGAACCCTTCTACGGGCCAACCCTCGGCGGAGCTTCTGCGCTTGCCACTGTCACTTACGCTGTAAAAGCTAATAGGGCTAACAGCAACTATATAATTCGAAAAAAAAAATATCTTGGCTATAAGCCCAGGTCCTTTAAAGCCTTCAGTATAAGTCGCGATGTTAACATTACTGTTACTATCAGCAATTAGCCGTTACACAAGTTAAAGAATGATATCTAATATGCTAGGTTATAAACTATACCAATATACACAATTAGGTGTTTCTGATATATACAAAATTTTATTAAAATTGGCGAGGTCACTGTTGAGTCATAATGTGACATACATACATATTCCCACGAGTCAGAAGTACTATTGAGAACAGCTATGATAAGTTATAAACAAAAAACACACGTAAGCAAGATCAGTTTATAAAAGTTTTTGTTAAACATTTTAGACTGATTATATGATTAATATTGAATTGTTCCTCAAAATAAAACAAAGAATGAATTTTAAAAGATATCTGATAATGTGTAAATAAATAATTTTTATTTGTTTGCATATCTTTTTTACACATTTCGCTGCCTTGTGATAATGATCACAGATAATAATACAAACTTTTCGTAAACAATATTATTACTTTGTTTTTATTTTAAATTAAAACGATTCTCGGATTGTTTTTTACTAGATTTAATAATTGCTACTTTACTTGTCAATAGAGAATAGAGATCATATTAATGATTGCACAATAAAGCCCCTACAAAAATTAACCACAAAACTGCAAAGGATATTTCTTTGATAACGATAAAGGTTATCTGGATTTTGTTATTAATCATTAATCATCGAAGCTGCGATGTAGGTATAACTAATTAGCAGTATAAAATATTTACGTTGTATATTGAATATATTTGTTGTGTACATATTCTTAATTTTTTTACGTTCTCTGTATTCAATAACCTTATGTGTAATTCTATACTTTTGATTGTAATTGCAATTTATTAGTAATTATAAATTAACGTGTCCTTGAATATTTATCATTTTCGTGACTTTGACATCAAATCATACAATTATATATAAGGCGATGACATTTTGTGTCTACCTGTCATTAAAATAAACTTCATTTGGTGCTGTTCTGTTAATAAGCATTAAGCACTTTCTTTGTTCATACTTATAATGTAGTATGGTGTAGGATGTAAATCAATAGTTATTAGTCTTAAATTATTAAAAATGTTGAAAGTATTTAAATCAAATATGTTTATTTCGAATCAAAGTTACATTCTTAATACATTTTTCGGTAAGTAAATATTACTCATACTTCATAAACAACTTGTAGCACATTTGTTAATTTCCATTGTTACAAAGTAACAATAAACTGGTTGTATTGAAGGTTATCATAAAAATGAACTACAGTTTATATTGTTTTTCATTAGGTGTTATAAAAGCTGGCAAGACGATTCATGTTACATCGATTGTTAAATATCCACTGGTAGCATCTCTTAAGCTTCCCACAAATGTGATCAACATAAATGAAGCCGAAATGGGCCGATTTTCTCCACTAAGAGCAAGAGATATATCTGGACCTGTGATTAATGCTTTCCATATAAAACATGAAGCACCTAAAATTGATATAACTTTACAATCTGACCCACATGTCAATAAGTATGACTGCAGAGGTGCTGTCAGTTTGTCTTCTTCAATGCAGAGTAATGTGCCAAGTCCATTTAGTGGCAACAAGACTCATCTTAACATGCCAGGGTCACAGTGGGGTCAAGGACATAAATACTTATCAGATCACCTGCATAGTGCACATTACTTGACTTTAAGAAATGAATACAGGCGTAATTTACATAAAGGTATAGTTGACCATTTCATGCACAAATTCAAATTGAGTTTTCTAATAATATTTTCTCTATATATGCCCAAAGTTTGAAAGTTGGCCTCTGAATGCATGTTAAGTTCTTGGCGATGTGGCTGATTTCTCTCAAGTCTTATCAGATTCCCTTCACATAGATCTTTGAGAGTGAAGGAACAGATAGTGCACTTGGTTATTGTGTGCCAACATGCAATGGGGCAGAGTGGTGGGACTCTGCTTTAAAAACCCTCTCTTGTATGAATGAGAAGGCCTGTGCTCAGCAGTGGGATGTTAATGGGCTGCTACTTACTATTCTTATAGTTGACCATTTCATGGTATAATCATTGATGGGGCTTTTATAGGTTATATGCTTTATCAATCGCAGTAAAATTGGGGATATAATAATACATTTGTCATTCAAATAATCCTTGCTATTAAATACCTTTCATTCAAAATGTTATAAAACAATGATAACTGAATCTTGAGTAATAGTTTTATATTTTGTACACTTTTATTCAATCTGTCTTTTTTATGCCTAATTTTATTGAATGCAAAAAACATTATTTACTCATGTTGATTATTATGCTTTCACATTACTAAGAATATATTTATAAAACTAATATTTCTTCTCTATATTATATATTATACTCATTTGTATAACTAGATTATTATTGACTAACCTTGTATCCTATTTAAGACACATTTACCTTCAGATTCAATTTACCCAATATATTCTCTACATGAAAGTTTTATAATAAATAATTATAAATAACTTTAGATACTCTTAATTTAGACAGCCTATTTGGATAATAATTTTATTTTACATAATTGTATTATATACTAGATTTTATACTATTTATTTAGTGTACATGTGTTAGGAATTCCATTACAGCATGATACTAATCTCTTTATATAAATTTGTTCAAAGCATAGCTATAACCATTGGGACAAGAAATATGACAACTGCAACAGATCCTCCTCTAAGTGCTAAAGAAAAATTTAAAAAAGCGGTCAAAGACTATGGTGCAACAGTTATAGTATTTCATGTTACTATATCACTATTGTCATTGGGAGGTTTTTACATTCTGGTTTCTAGGTATGATTTATTTGTATTTAACAATGCTGGAAAGCAAACACATAGTAACAAAGTAATCCAAAATTATACATTAGAACAGAAAAACTTTTAGTTTAAATAAAATAAACTATAATTATCCTAAACTATTGTTAAAACAATATTTTGCAAGTTACTGCTGTTTGCTTTCCAGCAGCTATGGGCATGTGCTGTTACCTCATTTCATTTACATGTATAACATAAACAAATGTTCTTATTGTTTTAGAAGATAGACATTCTTTTATTATTATATAACTTGCATGTATTTAAAATAGAATAACATTTGTAATTACTATTTTTTTTTTGTCTATGTTAATTAAGGAATTGTTTTTTTTCAGTGGAATAGATGTGCTAGCCATTTTGGAATACTTCAACATTGGCGAAGGAGCACTCTCAAATGCAGTAACTTCTAATGCTGGCACATTTGTAATCGCTTATGGAGTACACAAAATGTTTGCACCGGCAAGAATTGCAATAACACTTACAGCAACACCATTCATCGTACGTTACTTAAGGAATATTGGAATTTTGAAGCGCAGTATCGCTTCCGGTGGTGGGAAATAAATCTTATTCATAGATATTTTTTTATTTATCCACCCATCCTTTTTCTTTAAATACAAGCAAGCAACAAGTTCTTAACACCTTTCTAAACACAATAATCTTTTTGGTTATAAGTCATGTTGTTAACTTAAGTAAAGTTAGACAATTAAGGTGTTGTAACTTCATGGGATTAAAAAGGTATTAACATAAATAAATTCTCTTCCTGGATTAGTCTAAAATCAAATTATATATTCAAGGCCTGCCTAGACCTTTTGAAGCGTCAAGTCTGTCTTGGTAATGGCCCAACCACCGGTTCTGAAGTTTGCTTCTGCCGGAGGGTACCGCCAAGATATTCAGTAATTACTATTGTTAATTTTAACTAACAATAATGTTAGTACCATTATTGTAAAACAATTGAACATATATGCATATAGAAATGATTAAAAAAGTACTTTTGAAGTAAAACTAAGCACATTTGGCTTGGGGAGTAAGCTGGTGAAAGTGTGACGAAAGCGTTAGACGGATTTGTAGAAAATTAATATGTGAATATATTGTACATATATATTTGTTTCACTTCAGTAATGTGGTCTAAAGCAAACTCGTTTTTTATTTAATTATTCGTCAAAAGTTGGTTGTTTATATATTGTTTCAAATTATGCAAAGGTAAATCATCAAACAAATGTTGATACCGAGTAAATTTATGTCACGTGGTATCATTGTATAATGAACGCCATATTGCATTTTAAGTGACGTAGATATGTGATAGGAATATTTCCGTAGAGTACCTATCTTAACTAACAAGGAAAGATTTAATAAATAGTAGACTTATTTAATAAATGCTATAATAATTTTTGTTTGATATTAAAACTTAGCATAAAACTAGCTAATGCAGTAAACGCTTGTCTATGGTAAAATCCTGAATTAATTTTTGCATAAAATCAGTGTTATGTCAACTATAAGTGCTTAATATTTTTGAATATCCATAATATCGTAGACACAACAATTTATGTGCATCAATTATGGATAAAATTACTTCCGAACTGAATGAATGGTAACTGGTAAGCTTGTAGCTATTTTATACATTTAATCGAATTGAATAAGTAATAACTTCCTTATTCTTATATGTTGCACCATATTACAATGTAAGTTGGCAATAGTAGTAATATAAATTCATATAAACTAATTTTAGTACTTGTTTTTTTACGTAGAATTTACTAAAAATAAATAGGTTAGAACTCAAATTTCATGATATGATTTTATTTCATTTAAAGATGTTTTGGAATCTCCTAAATAATATCCTGTATGAATAAACTAAATGACGATAAACTTATTAAATACACAATAATCTTGCTCAGATATCTATTCTCATTATTTTGGAGCAAAACACGAGATATTGTCATACGTCAATGACATTATTAAGATAAGAGTGTCAAATGTTCACTAAAGTAAACGTTGACTGGAAATGAAGGAAATCGTGCAAAAAGTATGTATAACTATGCATGTGTGAATGTACATACGTTATATAATTTACTACGTTTTATCTTATATCATTATTGTTTACACAGAAATCTATATAAAAGGGGTTAGAATTAAAAACTTGTATTTTAACCATAAAAAAAGAAAATGATTTTATAATTTTTTTGATATGAATAAATATAGCACAAATATCACATTAAAATTACTTAAATTTCTTGTAATTAATTTATTTCATTTAACTGTGACTGTAATGGGTATTTACCTGAGAAATAAAGATTATTATTATTATTAGTTCGAAGTTAACTAATTTCAGTTTGGTTTAATTTAAGATTTTAAATTTTATTAATGAATTCACAGCAAATTTCGTATTAATAATTATTCTGCACTATTACTTGACCGTGAATGTCTCGTTAGAAAACGGGTTACCCAGTTTATTTAATAACTCAATAAAAGATACGAGGATATTTGAAAAGTAACAGCTACAGGTGATCAAACTAAGCTTTTTAATTTTTTAAATTCCAACTAAAACTATTAGTTTACACTCCTACTATGTGTGATGTGATTTGAAATTTTCAATTATAAAATAGTTTTTAATTCATTTACTCAAGTTCAAATACATATATATATTTATCTAAACGTGTAGCTGATGTCACAAGTTAGTGGATTTTTTCTATACAAATATTAATAATTATTATCCAATGGAATTTAATTAGTAAAAAAATAAATTTAACAAATAGATAATCGTATTAGTGAAATATTTTACACCGCCATCTATTAAAAGCTCACGTAAATAGGTTTAAAGTATTAACTAAAAATTAGAAGGTATCAATTTAAAGGGCAAAATTTCACTACTTACATAAAATATTTGTCGTTTCAATAATTTATCACCCCCTATGAATAAAATGTAAGTTATTCATAATTATTCAACTGGAAATCGTCAGTCAGTATTTCTACGTAAACATGTATCAACGTGTTTTTAATTTTCTTATACTTGTAACAATTTTCATTAGTGTTACGCATATTAACAGGTGAGATATTATAAATCAATTAGTATTTAATGAGGATGAGATAAAATGAATCTGGTTGTCTTGCATTTTCACTTCCACAACGGCAGAAATGGTTTTGAAGGAGTTTATTAAATGTCTATTCCTATATATTTTTAATTTAACTTGTACTGGATGAAATAGAATGTGACAGATTGTATGGAAATCAATTATTTCTCATGTTGAGGCATATTTATATGTCTTGATAAGAATATTTCCATTCATCCCAGGTGATTCCTATTTTATTTAAAGTACCATTTACTTCTATGTACCTGCCTATTTATCTATTTCGTCTCTATGGTGCCTATTTATCTATTTCGTCGCTATTTGCATTTGCAAAAAAAACTCGTATCATAATTTTCGGTTACAAGTAGACGAAAAGGAATAAAGCAATAGATTAACAAAAATACTTTATTGTGTGTTTAAACATACCGGTTCATAGAAAAAACAGATTGATTTCTAATCTTGAAGTACCTAGTCGTGAAATAGAAAAAAAATTCATGTCACTGAAGGTGTCATCAGTCGTGAAAATATTTTATATATTTATAATATTATGTTTATCTTTGGATGTTGTAGGAACATAATACGGGTTAACAAAAAAATGACTTCAAAGTATAATATTTTTATAACTTAGATAGTCGATAAAAAAAATCACGGCATGAAAACATTTTGCTTTTGTATCTAAAATAATCGTTTGAACGGCTATATTTACTATATCTCACCCGCTCACTTCAACCGATGGACCTCCACTGCTGGACATAGGTTTCACCTAATGATGTCCACTGTGCCCAATCTTGTGCTGCCTGGCTCCAGCGGCTACTGATGACCCTCTCTATGTCGTCCGTCCACCTTGTGGGGGGTCTGCCTACATTGCGCCTACCGGTGCGGGGTCGCCATTCCAGGACCTATGTCATATAGGAAATGGGGTTCGAACCCCATTTACTATATGACATTTTATTATTACACACTATCAAGGTTTATATAAAAAGTGCGTGCGCACAAAGTACACATGTCAGAAGTAAAACTTCTTTAGCAAAGTAATGTTTTAAGTCTTATTTTTATTTATACAATACAAATTTAAACTTTAGATTTCCGAGACTTAAGAGGGAGGGAATAATGATATATGTTAGGAATTTAATTGTCTTTATAATATTAAAATTGTCGAAATTTATTTAAAATAATTTATTGAAATCTCAAACATTAGAAATAATTAGATAAAATTTGTTTTTGAATTTAAAATTTAGAAAAGAGAATTTATGAAATCTTTTAATTTTATATTGTATGAAAAATAGTATATTAATTATTAAATAATGAGTGGCAAATTAAAATGCCACATGTTATTTGTAAATATTATAACTACCTAATCTTCAAAGGAATTTGCATAATGTCGTAAAAACGCTGCACGTCTTCGTGATGCTAATCACGCGTTTCATCCGTACGAATTTTAGCTTTCATGCGCCTAAAGAAGTTTCACTTCGGAATTCTATTTTCTTTATGTTTATACATTATTAAAAAGAACCTTATAACAAGTAACGAAATTTTTTTTGGTTGAGTGGTGTAATGAAAATATATTTTAACTTCATGGGTAATTATTTTCATTTTGCAATAAAGCAGTAAGCTGATTACGAAAATAATCTCCTATTAATTTACTTATATCAGAAAAAGGTAAAGGAACTCGTGACCTTTGTCATAAAAACGATTAAAACCGAGTATTGAATAAGTTGTAGGTTTTTATAAGATGTTTTTAAACGTAATACATGTAGTGTGATGTACAGATCGGACATAACTATTGTATAGGAAGAGTATCTATAAATTTTTTTTTAAAAGATTTTGCAGTGCAATTTTCCTAACTCAATACTATCCTCGTTTTTAATTAAAATTTCCATCCCATTTATAATTATTAAAATCTTTTTAAAGGTACTTTAACTATACTTAGTTGAAGTCAGGTTGTTGTTACTAGTATTTAGGTATAAAGAATTCTATAATAATTGTCAACCAAGGTTAAAAAAATTATATATTTTCTGGTTTTATCCAAACTTTAAAATTAGTCATCCAATATGGGTGCACGAAACAATATGAAATAATTTCAGCGATTTGAAACATATAACGAGCAAACAGACAGACTCTATATTATTTTTGTTTTTATATAAATATATTAGTAGCATTTTTCAGCTATGTTTCAGCACAGGCTCCAAAGTATTTGTTCGATTTCACGAAAACAGATGATGTCGCCGATTGGCAAGAACAGTCCGACACAGTCCGTAGTGTAGGAATGTCGAAGGCTGTATTAGCTATACATCGCAATGCTGAATTTAGAAGAGCTATATTTTTTGCCTTGTTAAACCCACAACCGAATGGGGCTGGTTTTGCTGGAATACGTGCTCTAGGATTATACGATTTGACGGGTCATACGAAATTACAAATACTGTGTCGTGGGCAAGGACAGCACAGTGGCTACAAAGTTGTGCTAAGACATAAAGGATTGAACGATGAACCGAATTATTCATTTGAACAATACTTCCAGGTATATAATCAAATTCAACAATTCTTTAACCAAGTATGCCCTTACAGTACATTTGGATGGTCAAATATTGGGTTTTCCATCAATTAAAGTACGACTTATATTAAAGAATGGCTTGAAATTTAAAGTTACATTAGCTTCTTTCGCGAACCTGCTCTGAGAAAAGCCCACACCAAACTCAGTCGGGTAGCTTATTTTACCATAATTATATAATTTTTACTTATTATAATTGTATCAGAGCTTTCATTAACTCCCATGCTTTTTATAGTCTAGTTTTCATTTAATTTTCTTTTAATAAAGGATTTGAATGTATTAAGTGGCATCTGTAGCACGTCTTCTAGGAGTTATTGAAGTGAAACTTCTTTAGGCGCATGAAAACAAAATTTTACTAATATTGACAAAAAATACGAGGCATTTTTATTTACAATTCGTCATTTGGGATTTCAATTAATTATTTGGAATTATATTCGACACGTTAACATTTTAATGACAATTAAATTCCTAACATATTTTCCTTTATCTCTCCCTCTAAATCTAAATTTTTAGGATTCATGTGAATATATACAAGACTTAAAAATTAGCTTGCCAAAGAAGTTTCGCTTCTGACATGTGTACTTTGTATGCACGCACCTTTAATTTAAAACGTAATAGTTATGAAAAACGTTAGTTGGTTAGTAAACCTCAATGACTACATCAATAATAATGTAGATTCTGCAGAACAAAACAGTTGTAAAGTTTTTTTAAACATATAATTCAAATCGTTTCAAATGTCTAATGTAAGCACTTCTTCAAAATATAATAATGGCTGTTTTTCCAATTTCACAGGCTCCAAAAGACGAACTTGCAATACGCGAATTGCCCTTCTCGGAATTTAAGGCCTATTACAGAGGAGAACGTGTAAAAAATAATGAAACATTAGATTTATCTAGAATCACCAGTATTGGTATTCAAATGTATGGCGGAGTCTACCAACCCGTAAAACAAAAAGGGCCGGCAACTTTGGAAATAGATTGGATACGAGCTGGATAAATATCTTCCAAATAAACTGCAATGATTAAATATATGTGTTGTTTAATTACTATAATATAGCTAACCAATCATACTTCACTATGGCTTGATTTGTTATTAATTACATGATTGGAATTTCCTGTTTCCATTAACTGAAAAACCAGTCTTATTAAATAATTGCTGTTTTGAAAGGCAAACAATTTTAAACCGATATGAAGTTTCTTATAATGCTCATTACCATTATTGTGGTTGCAATTTATGCTAATTGTGACCCGCGTAGTTTGAAATCCTCGGCGCAGGTTCATTAAAAGTACTGCGTCCGGCGCACCTTAACGTCGTTAACGCAAGTTGCACGTCGTATAGGTAAACCCGCCCCCGTCGCTAAAAGAGGATTCAGGTCAATATTTTGTGATGATACAGTCTTAAGATGGAAGTACGCTAACCTTGTAAGAGGCAGTTTACCTTATATTTTCTATACAGCATCGTACCCGAATACAAATCTCTTTGATGGTAGGGTGGTAACTAACCACTACCTAAGTTTCACATCAGTAAAGACTGAGACAAATTACAAAATGCAATTTCTTAAATCCGCTCTAATGGGATTGAACCCAGGACGTCTGCTGACTCGCACCGCTACGACAGCGACGTGTTCAATAATTATTATACCTGCAATGTCTTATCACCAACCGATAATCAATAATTTGAGTCAAATTTCTCTTACGCAATTCCATCTTATGTTGTATCATCACTTACATAAGACTACATGTCGCGATAAACGTAGACATTGAAGTTTAAGAATTAGAAACATATTTAAATTTCTAGCGATTAATGTTACTAGCGACATCTAGCATGAATTTTTATTACTCATTACATAGGAAGGAACCTTTTACGTGAACTTTTAGATTGACATCGTCGTACAATTTTTAAATAGGTTTAATATATAATGAAATTTAAATAATAAAATGTATTTACGTTTAAATGGACGAAAAATTCAAATCTGTTGAATATATAGCGATAGTGGATAGTAGATATTTAACTAGTAGGAATGAAAAATGTTTCCATTCTTCTAAGTATTTATTATGTATCTGTGAACATTGTGGTTACTCTAGATTATAGATTAACCACAAAGTTAGTCGGCATCAGCATGGAGGGGAATTGACTTCCAACGATGGAGTGCTCATATAAGAAGCATGAGAATTAGATGTATATTGTTGCAGAAAATTAATTAATATTTTTATGACACTATTTTAACAACCAGCATACCTTAGTTGCTTTTAAAAATCATTCAATACAACCTTTCTGACTTCAAATTAAAAGGGAAAGTGCCTTACTGGTGTAATATTTATTCATCTCACCCAATCATCGCACTTCGCTTCAACTCTATACCCCAATAAAGAAATTACAGTATCAATAAAATATTTCTGTCGAGGTTATCCACATAGCTCCCGATCCCAAGGAAATTCGGTACGGATTGTTAATCTCAATCAAAAAAATAATTGTATCCACCAGAATATACAAAAAATGTCTAACTGTAATAAATGAAGAAAGAATGGTATAAGAATTTATCATTATCAGCCGAAATGTATAAACAAACTTATATACCATTAAGTTTCAAATTATTCGATTATGTATGACGTCATTGCGGTCAGCTTATAAATACGTATTAGTCGAGGTTGAAAGGTCCGGGCCGATTGTTTCGTCGCATGATTTAAACATTATAAAAACTATACGGTACGCACAATTTCTTCTGCATCAAATTATGATATCCACTTATATACATGTCTCCAAAAGGATTACACTTAAAAATATAACAAACAAACCGTTACTCGGTCATTTATAATATTAGTATGAATAATCTTAACATCTAGCTGGCGCGGGTAACTTAGTTTGCTTAATTTTACTATTGATTCCTATGGTATCTACATATATACATAGCTTCAGGCGCATAGAAAAAGCAGGAGTTATGTACTATATATTAGAATTTCAGTATTTCAAAATATAAAGGTATTCATTCCTTCTTGTTAATATGGACTGTTATATTACTTAAAACTTCGTGTTTGGTGCCCCATTTGTTATAAACACCCAACGGCGATACAAAAACGCGTCGACAATGCATTATATAAAAGACTGGCCCGCGTATTCATACATTTATCTACTATCATCACTCATATTCAAATGTATTTTTTTTAAACAGTATTTCTAAAGAGGTTTGTTTAAATAAAATAAATTACAGTCAAATTATGCAACCTTGCCGATTAGTTCAGGTACCAAGGCGATCTTGATGTGGTATTCAACATTTTCCTTATAACTGGTATATACAAATATAATACCGATATGTAGTTTACGTATATTGATATATCTGTTGTAGCAATCTATATTTCTTTTGTAGATGACTTTGTGACGAAACACCGCCCAAGTGCTGGAACATTTTTGATTAAATTGTACGTAGATTAGAATGAAAATTGATCCGGGTCTACCCATATTTCCACAGGATCGCTATACATTGCCGGGAACAGTTATTACTTTATTCTTTATTGGTAATCAAACAGCGTACAATTTTGACATTTTTTTACATTACATTTAACGCTAAAAATAAGGCCATGACAGATTACGTCTATTTACATAAATAAAAATTAACAGAGTAAAGGTAACTTAAATAATAAAGCAAACAACTTTGTGTGTGTGTGTATCTGTGAATGAATGAGAGAGAGAGTGCGTGTATATATCCGTAACCATGTGTGTGTATTTATCAATGTTTAAATACCCTTAATGAAAAACTTTATTTTTTTGTTAAAACTATGAGATCATTTTGTGAGTAAGATCTTTTTTTCCCATTAATCCCTTTTTATATTGCAATTTTGATAAATGGAAGAAGTCCAATTTTGGGTATGTGTTATTATAAGTGCGCGCCAGACGGGCGGTGACAGAATTTTTTGCATAATTTGTACTTGCCTTTGGTTCAATTATTAAGTATCTGTTTCGTCGGAAAGGTGAAGCGTTTAATGAGAAGTCTGAGTCTAGAGGAGAACAATCAACTTTACCGGTCATTATTCCTTGTAATAACATCATATCACTTATTTCTCTACTGAGTTTTAAAGAATCTATTTTGTAGAACGAACGAGTGGTGTAGTAAGGCGACCAGATGTTACATGTATATTCAAGTACGCTACGAACATATGCAAAATATAGTGTTTTTAAGCTTTCAAAATTACTAAAAGACTGTGTTACTCGTTTGATAAATCCTAATTGCTTAAGAGCATTGTTCGCCACTACTTCAATATGCTCATTAAAAGTAAACTTTGTGTCGATTTTTATACCCAGATCCCTGGCGCTATTTACTTTATTTACGTTTTCACCACTAATTTTATAGTTAAATTTGATTGGATGCTTTTTACGAGTCAACGTGATATGATGACATTTCTTGACATTAACCGTAATTCTATTTGCAGTATAATATTCTGTTAATGCGTTTAGATCCTCTTGTAATTTATGACAATCATCGAGGGATCGTATTTTAAGAAATATTTTTTTATCGTCTGCAAACATCAGGTACTGTGCATTTTTAAAACAGGTTCCAATGTCAAATATATAGCTGTTATATAGCAGAGGGCCAAGAATTGAACCTTGGGGTACTCCGGATGTTATCGTAACAAAATTACTTCTGGCGCCACCTACAACAACAGCTTGCATCCGATTTTTAATATATGAGGTTAACCACCTAAATAGGTTTCCATTCAGTCCTAATAGATTTAATTTTTGTGACAGTATTACATGGTCCACGCGATCAAACGCCTTTTCAAAATCTGTATAGATGACGTCTACTTGATATTTCTCATCCATACTTCGTAAAACGTAGTTTGAGAAAACTGCTAAATTTGTGACAGTCGACCGATTTTTCATAAAACCATGTTGCTCACAAGGAATAGATCTATTTATTACCGAACTTACGTGGACATAAACTAAAGACTCGAATAATTTACTCATAGTGTTGAGAATTGATATAGGTCTATAGTTTTGTATTTGAGATTTTGAACCACTTTTGTATACCGGTACNGAACTCCTGAAAGCGGGTGGCAAACCGATACTTAGTCCTTCAACGATTGTTCAATTCCGTCATCCAGAAGGGCGCGGTGCCAAGGGCTTGGCTAGAAGCGTGGTGGTTCTGTTTTTCAAAAAAGGTGATAACATTTTGCTGAAGAACTATAGACCTATCGCGCTGCTATGTCAAGTCTACAAATTGTTCTCAAGAGTCATAACGAATCGTCTCGCTCGTAGGTGCGACGACTTCCAGCCTCCGGAACAAGCCGGCTTCCGAAAAGGCTTTAGCACCATAGACCACATACGTACGCTGCGGCAGGTTATACAGAAGACTGAAGAGTATTTCCGGGCACTATGCTTGGCGTTTGTGGACTATGAAAGAGCCTTCGATTCGGTTGAAACCTGGGCCGTATTGAAATCTTTACAGATCCAATTAGGTAGGTCCAACTTCGAAAAAGAGATCATCCGCCGAATCCAACTAGGATGGGCAGCGTTTGGAAAACTACGGGACATCTTTTCATCTATAATTCCTCAGTGCCTGAAGACTAAGGTCTTCGAACAGTGCATGTTGCCAGCGATTACATATGGTTCCGAGACATGGCCTCGTAAGAAGACTCAGAGTCACTCAGCGGGCAATGGAGAGGGCTATGCTCGGGGTATCCCTACGTGATCAAATCCGAAATGAGGAGATACGTAGGAGAACTAGTCACCGACGTAGCCTACCGAATTGCAAAGCTGAAGTGGCAATGGGCAGGGCACGTAGTTCGCAGAACCGATAGACGTTGGGGCCCGAAGGTGCTAGAGCGGCGGCATCGCACCGGAAAACGCAGCGTCGGCAGACCCCCCACCAGGTGGACCGATGATATCAGGCGGATCGCTGGCAGCCGCTGAGTACAAGCGGCGCAAGATCTTTGCTAGTTAGGTAGGTAACTAGCCACGGCCGAAGCCTGCCAACAGTCCAGACTGACAAAGTGCCGGGTTGCTGTTGCAAAAAGGGCAATTTTCAAAATTGCATTTTCTACAATTTTTTAAAGTAGCCCGTCCAATAATCGAACCAGGCACTTTGGCTAGTGAAGTGATTACTCTTATCATTCTGCCAGTGAGGTAGTTTAAAAACATTTTTAAAGGGATAAAATAAGACACAAACAAAAATTTAATCACAATGTGTATTACCTAAATACAGAACACCACTATATCAGATGTACTAAAATTATCGTGTTTTATATTTAATTGAAAATCTGCTTCCCTGCAATATCTTTTATTGGATATATTATCGTTGTCGTGACGGTAAGAGCAGTGATAGTGCGGTCATTGCATCTGGGAATAGAGAGTGGTAATTTATTAGTGGAACATATGCTGCTGTGATCACTCTCCCAGCGAACCAGCGACCGTGCAGTGAATTCACTGAGGCCACTGCTGTTGCTATTGTAGGACATTTGCAATACACATTCCCTTGTGGGGAGGCTTTGTCTACATAAACGTGTAGTACTCCACCGTGTTTATTACATTCACTTATTACATCATCTCTGATTTCAATATCCCAGCTAGGATTTGATTCCCTGAAACAATAAATAAAATTTATTAATAAGCATAAATGTCAGTGAATTAGTAACTTCCTGTAACGTTACATCAGATCTCTTAAAACAACTTTCGTGAACAACTAATAAAAATATAAATATATTTTATTTTATTTCTATTTATTATAATAATTGATTTAAGAAGAAGTGAGGAAGGTTTTAGGATAATATATAGGATGTAATAATTTCGGTCATTATTTTCATAGTAAGCTGAGCACATATTGTTAGATAGCCCTACTAGTTCATATATAAGAAATTTGTGAGAGCCCTGACATTTCATCTGATATTGTCACATCATCCATTGTGCTATCTACATAATTTTTATTACTACAGATTAATAAAAAGATATTCTTTTACTGTTATTATTTTTTATATGAACATTACATTATTGTATATTTCAATAATCACGCTGGCGCTAAGGACTTGACAATGTGCTTGCTGAGAAGCTGGATACAATTCCCATCATGGTAAATTTAAAAACTTGTCTGAGTCTGTGCTGGTGGGTTCAGCCATAGCTTGTCATGCAGCAGCAGAGACATACTACTAAGCAAACAAAAAGTTGCATTCAGTTATGATGCTGCATAGGTACCATACATTTAAGAGGTACATCTTTCGTTAGCATGCTACATCCTTAGACTTGTATTGTGATTCACCATAAGTACAAATAAATATGTAAACTAACAACACTATCATTGTAGTTAAGGAAAAATTGTTACTAATGTAAACACTAACTATGGATCAACTGGTCTGAAAGAAATGATTATTTGTTTGTTTATTTAGTCTCGTTAAAACTTGAGAATGGGTAGACTGTTTCCGCTAATTAATATTGGTTTTGGATTATTTGTGGAAGTCTAGAGAATTATGAGGTGAGTAAACAGGAAAATTTCTTGAACTATAGTAAAACAACCATTATCAGGTAAATATGCAAAAATGCTTAGAGTATAGTAAAAAAAAAATCGCATTCGAAACTATTCGTTCAAAAATATAATTGAATTTAAAAGAATGCATTCGGTTTTTGACATTTGACCAATGTCATTGGTAGTCAATACTACCAAGAATTACTGATCGCAACTATATTTTACGGACTCAGGTGGGAATGTGAAAGAGTAAAGGTCGCGATTTTTTTATTATGAATTATTTTGTTACAGTTAAGTTTTGACATTTTTTTACAAAAATTGAAACATTCTACAATTTTCATACGAATTTTTCGTAGGCTATAAAAATATGATAAGATATGATATAGATTTAAAAAATGTTAAGAAATTTGAGTATATTTATATTATTCAAGACATTTACAAATCTACCTTTTCACATACTCTGTATGTAATAAAGCAGTACAAAACGCTAAGAATAACTTACGTGGCTGGGTCGAACATATTATTGAGCATGAAACATTGTGTCGCAATGGGCGGTGCCACTTGTGGTTGTGCAGCTACTAAATTCGATCCCGCTCCCATTAGAACTGAAGCGGCGGCTGGAGGTATCTGGAAAGCAAATATGATTATATAATATGGCGATTAATCCTTTATTTACTGACGGGAGTCCAAATGGATACACCTCACAAAAACAGTAACGAATGAATTCCTGCAGGTTTTTGTAGAGCAATAAAGCATAACTATTTTTTTACAACTAAATGGCAGTCTAATATATATATATATATATATATATATACACACACACTAGCGCGACTTCGTCTGCGTGGAATGTTTTTTGGGTAGCATTTTCATTAACTTAGATAAATTGTTTTACAAATAAGAAACATACATATACCACCCCTGCAATCCGTTTTTAGCTGACCTCTACTCAACAAAAGGAATGATATCTGGATAGCTCTGATATATATATAAGTAACTTAATGCACACAACAAAATACAAAAGTATAAAAGGGTTAAAAACATAACATAAGAAAAAAGTGTATTTCGTTGCTGAATACATGGACTTTAGCTGCATATATTTTTTTCATTAAAACTTAACTTTAAATTAAAATCGGAGCACAATGTTTAGGATAGTATAAACAAGTGTGATACTTACTTGTAGGCCAGTTCCTTCAGCCAGCTTAAACATAAGCTGTAACCGTCCCGTAGCGCCGAGGTCAACACCAGCTCGGTCCAGTTCGTCTGCGTCAAAACGTGTGCTGGAACCTCCGTCTGTCCGTTCTGTTACATTTCCAACTTTCATTGGCCTTCCGGCTAATTCAAAGCCATTTAATTGCTCCATTGCTTTCTTCGCGTCAGCCGCATGATGGAACTAGAAAGTGATTTTTTTTTGTATTTATTTCATTAAAAGATTTATTCTTATTGCAGACATACATACATAGTAATAAAAAAAGAGAACTAAAGATAAACTGTACCAAGGCAAACTCCTCCAAACAACCTTGGGAGTTAGTAGCCCATGAAAATACTATCTCATTAGCCCAAGTATTTTTTTAAGATTCCTTTTAAACAGGTAAAAACACCTTTCACTTAATATAGAAAAATAAATAACTTACAAAGAATTAAACATGTCTGAATCTGTCAAAATATAAAATACTTATGATTTGTGGACTAAAATTATGAAAATAAATTAGAATAATTGCTAGGATGTTAAAAATGGTTAAAGAGAGGACACTCTTAATATACATTATGCAATGATTAAAATTTTAATGTAAAGTGGATTCGACAAATTTATTCATAATGAAAACGAAAATTTACAAATGCACTTACTGCGTTTACTAGCGCTGCGATAGGATATCGAAAAAATCAAGGGATTTTCCAGAGAGGTATAAATTGATTACTGGTAAACTTATACTACATAAAAAAGAATGAATAAATTCATGATTATCACAAAGAAATAAACCATTGAACCTTTTATAGGTCATTTCAAATAGGTGCAGCTGGACAAACAATTAATGAAAAACTGATTTGATTGAATTTGAGAAGATAAAAAAGCATTTTATTAATAATTGAAAATTTCTAAAAGATATACATAACTAAATATGCGAACATACGAACTAATAGTAGCTTTTTATTTGAATACAACATTTCGTGATTTTGATAAGACTTCATTTATTGACTAGCACAGTACACATATTTTCTATTCTAGTAGACCTTCTGAAATAAAGAATATTTTGATTTATAAACTTACTGTTAAGAAACCGTATCCTTTACTCTTTCCTGTATCTGGGTCTGTCATAAGTTGTATATGATCTATCTTTCCGAACGGTTCAAATATTCCCCTCAACATGTCCTCGGTAATGTTGAAATGCAGTGATCCTACATATAACCTAGTGGGCCCGTTGCTGGTCTTTGGTGCTAAATTCGGCAATGTGTTACCTACTCTATTTTTCTCGGCTTGTGTATGTTGAACTATAATAGGAACACCCAGTAACTTTTGTCCTGTGAGACCAAGAGCCTGAAAGTGTAATTATATATGAGAATGAATGATATAATTTTTATAGGATAAAATGAAGATGTTACCATAAAGCAATATTTATTTCAAATGTCCCCGGACAACCAATGTAAGGCAACACTAAGTTTTTGGAACCTGCACCTTTGACGAGATATGACACATTCACAATGACAACTGTAAATATTTTAATATTACATACAAAAAATTTAATATATTTAAGGGATACTTTCCATTTCAATGTTTAACATAATTTTTTTCTTTTTCTATAAAACTTAATTTCCTGTATTTATGTTATAAGCCACATAGACATCACAATTAATAATGGAAATTTAGACTGATTTTTTGTGTTTCAGTTGTATACAATAATTATTTTAAGGTACATATTAATTGTTTGTTTCCCTTATAAATTAACCAGATGTCTATCTGTTAACAGAGATAGTTAAGAAAATATAACACCCTACTGTTGCTTTTGGTGATAGAAAATATTGAAGTAATATATAATTACTGAAGAAATCCCGGACGTCAGTTTGTACGAGATTAGTATGGCTCCCAAACAGATAAAGAACAGCAAGTCACAAGGTGATGACGGAATCACAGCACAACTCCTAAAGGCGGGTGGAAAACCGGTACTCATAGTCCTTCAGCGTATGTCTCGATGGCACAGTGGCGGAGGCATGGCATAGGATTCGTTCTTCAAGAAATGCGATAACACCTTATTGAAGAACTACAGACCTATCGCGCTGTCAAGTCATGTCTACAAACTGTTCTCGAGTCATTACGAATCGTCTCGTTCGCAGATTTGAAGACTTCCAGCTCCCCGAACAAGCCGGATTCCTAAAAGGCTTTAGTACCCTAAACCACATGTTTACGCTGCGGCAGATTATAGAGACGACCGAAGAGTATAATCGGCCACTTTGCTTGGTGTTCATGGACTTTGAGAAAGCCTTCGATTCGGAGGAAACCTGGGCCGTGTTGAAGTGCTTGTACAAAAACGCAATCATGTCAATCCGTATACAGTATCCAACTGCAGCGTTGAGTGCGACAGGGAGATGTCATGAATCCGAAGCTCTTCACTGCGGCGCTGGAAGACCTTTTTATGCTTTTGGAGTGGAATGGACTGGGCATCAACATCAACGGCGAGTACATCACTCATCTACGGTTTGCCGATGACGTAGTCATTATGGCAGAGACTCTCGAAAGTCTCAATACAATACTCGATGACCTCAGCAGAGTTTCTCAACAGGTGGGTCTGAAAATGAACATGAATAAGACGAAAACTATGTCTAATATCCATGTACCGCCTCAACCAGTCATCGTTGAGATCTCAGCTCTCGAAATTGTTGACGAGTACACCTACCTGGGACATATAGTCTAGCTAGGTAGTTCCAATTTCGAGAAGGAGGTCAACCGCCGAATCCAATTCGGTTGGGCAGCGTTTGGGAAGCTACGCCAGATATTTTCGTCCGATATCGCTCGGTGCCTAAAGACCAAAGTCTTCGAACAGTGCGTGTTGCCAGTGATGACCTACGGTTCTGAGACGTGTTCGCTGACACAAGGGCCTCATGTGGAAGCTCCGAGTCGCTCAGCGTGTGATGGAGAGGGCTATGCTCGGAGTTTCTATACGTGAACGAATCAGAAATGAAGAGATCCGTAGTAGAACCAGAGTCACCGACATAGTCCTTCGAATCCCGAATCTGAAGTCGCAATGGACGGGGTACATAGTCCAAAGGACCGATGGACGTTGGGGACCGAAATTGACCCTTCATTGAAGCGACGACGGCGTCGACGATATGATTACTAAAATATCAAAATGTCTGTTGACCTTTTATATGTAGGATTCGTGAATAGTATAAAATTCTATTATTCTTCATGTCAAATAAATATGTAATCATACAACTTTTCTTGTAAATAGTCTATGAAAAAGTAAAAATTTAAATATTATTATCTACACCAAAAAATAGCTAAAGTAATATGACACTTACCAAAGGCACAGACTCTGCATCTTTAAATTCAATATAAGCTATTCCTTTAAACCTCCTAGTTTTGTTACATGTGATAAGTCTTACATCCCTAACTTTGCCAACAGATGAGAAAAATTCCTCCAAGTCCTTTGCTCTAATGCGTTGTGATAACTGCATACAAAATACTGTACGTAAATCTCTCTCTTCCGGCGGTAAATCATCAAGTTTCGGTTCCACACCTCTAGATGTTGATCTGTATTCTGTTCTTTCTATTTCCCGACTTTTCTCTTTCTCACGACTTTTTTCTTTTTCACGGCTACGTTCCCTCTTTGACAAATGTTTATCACGACTTCTCTCTCTTTCTTTACTGCGCTCCCTTTCTTTATCTTTATCTTTGCTACGTCGTTTGTCTTTGTCTCTATCACGTTCGCGTTCTCGATCTTTATCACGATCTCTTTCCCTGTTATCCCTGTTGTCCCTGCGGTCCTTGTCCCGATCACGTCGATCCCTGTCTCTATCCCGGTCCCTGTCACGATCGCGGTCTCCTCTTTCTCTCCTATCGTCCCGTTCCTTTGGACGTTGTGCATCTCTATCGCGTGATCTGCGACGGTCTCTTGAACGGCTTCGTCTAAATAACAGAAATGTAAAAAATTTGTCAAAATAATAATCTGAATGATTCAACAACACTAATGAAGTTCAAACTGACCTTCGACCACTGTCCTTTTCTCTATCTCTATGCCTGTCCGAATACTTGTCCGAGCGATGCTTTGAAGAGGAAGTGTTATCCTGTCACACAAAGCACAAGGTAGAAGCAGCGCCACAGCAACACACGCCGAGTGAATAAATAAAAATTGCATTAGTGTAATGAATTAACTGCATGAAATCACCTATGCATTCTTAATGATGAAATAATATAATGTCATCATTAAATATGCACAAATGTGTTTTTATTCCTATTCTACAGACGACAGCCATAATCAATTTTTGTCCTATTAGTGGAGCCTTGAAGTCGGGTCCCTGGTCTACACTTACCATTCGAACAACCACTGACTAAGGATGTACACAGCACTAACATCACACAGGGATACTTCTGCAAAAGATTTACGACCCATCAGCGCATCGATTTTTGAATTTGTAATACTCATTGCATTAAGTTTTAATTTACCACATAATCTTTTTTTTAAATACTTAAAGTTAAAAATAAGTGGAAAAAAGTAAGTATAGTTGTCGATACCTCATATTGTTCAGGTCGGTGAAGTATGCTGGACTATTACCACAAAGTTCTATAAATACAAGAAATGATTCTCATATGTAATCTGTTTCACAGTTCTTAACATGTAACTATTCAAAGATGTCAGTAGTTTGAGATAATATGGAGTTTAATGTAACAAAAATTACAATAATAACAACTTGAGACATCATTGATCAGTTCAATGTAAGAATTTAAAATCATTAAAAAAAGCCAGCACCATCAATAAAAAAAATTAATTTACAAAATTGTTAATCTTGGTTTCATATTGAATATGCTTTTGTATAAGTTTCTACTTCATGAGTTGAATTCAGTAAGTCAATCTATTTATATTTAAATAGAACTGTATATAGCATATAAATAAATATTTCAAACTAAATCATCCATTTTACTTTGACAAATTTGACACAAAAAGGGTGTCAATTTTTTGATTGGGAAATTACTTTCAATTAATTGTAATTTTCCTTATTTGATATGATTAGATGAAAAGATTTGTCTAATACTACATACTTAATAAAATATTACCATTTGATACTTGACAACTTTTATGTACAAAGTGGAAATAAATGTATGTTTGACTATAATACTTGAAATAACTTCAACAAATATTTTACTTTTAAAAGTATTGTCAATGACTTATATGAAAATTTATAATTCCAAATAGTACACTATCTTATGTAACTTAAATTATAATTATAACAAATAGAATAATTTATTTTTAAGAAATAATAACTTACCGATTTAACATAAGGAGCTTCTAACATAGCCTCCACATCCAAATCTTCAGCCATTCTAAAAAAAGGATGTAACATAAGGATTTCTATGAAATAAAATCAAGTGTAAATAAGTTCACTAAACCAGAGTTATTTATCTAAAGTAGCAAGCTCATAGATGAACACATGCTTTCTCCCTAATATGACAGGGGGTTTTTAGAGCAACAATCTACCAAGCTGCTCCACTGCAGATTGTCAAGTAAAGTATAATAAGTACAGTCTCTATGCTTTCACTCTCATAGCCCAATGTGACACAAATTTTACATGACCAGAAAGAGATCAGGCGCAGGACATGCAGTTTAACATGCTCTCCAAGGCACAGAGATAGAGCACACTGCCAACTTCCCGACTTTGGACAAATATTGAGATAATCTTTATAGAAACCCCAATATCAGCATTTTTGGAATTGGCCCGACCCAGCACTTCATGTCTGTAGTCTATGATGTTAACCACTAGACTAATGATGCAGTCAATGAATTGAAGTGTTTTACAGTAATTTTATATAAATTAATATCTGTAAGAGCTAATTTCTATATCAGAATTATTGTTATATATTATATGTTAAATATTAAATCACCACCTTTTTGCCAGTAGATATTTTGCTATCTAGTTCTAGCACCAAAATATGTGGATATTTAGGATATGTAGATAAATCAAGCAAATTTAGTTTCTCTATCTGCAAAAAATTGTAAGATCTAGTTGGCGTCACTTCTTATTATTGTAATTATGTATTTCCAATCGATTGATATTAGTACATTTGCAAATAGATTGATCTTATAATGTACTATATTTTCAGTGAGGAGCTATAGGAACTAAGGAAAATATATAATGGGGACAAAAATATAATGGTTACAATAAAACTATTAGCAATTCTTATGGAGTAGTGTTCTAGGTATCCTAACTTACCATAAATAATCAAGTTAATCAAACGATACGAAGGTAGATACGGATTTCCTCAAAAGAGTAACGTTAAATAAGAACTCAATTAAAAATAACAGCAGCATAAAGCAAAGTTTAATATTCACAACAATTTAACGACAATCTTGTTATACAAATTCTTATACGTTAAATGTGATAGAAAAACGACAATATACCTATAACATGAAAAAGAAAAAAATTACAGATGATAGCGGTGAATACTGAATACAAAATGGCGTACCTAATTGCTGGATCTTTCTGTGAGTGAGAACGAATTTAAAGAAATGAAAAGTACACAAAAATACCTTAAAAATCCTTGATCACAATGAATTGATTAAAATTATCAGTAAATGATATCAGTTATTTTCTGCAAAAAAGACCCCTTTTTAATTCTTACCCAATTAAAATTTAATAACCAAAAAACGCATGTTGACAACACAAATCATAGACGAAAAACAGTGTAATCAGTAATGTAGGGTATTCGATTTTCATTGATGTTCAAAAACATTGATAACATCGACACATCGATGTTTTGACTTCGATAAAATCAACACATCAATGGGAATAACATATCAAAACATGTCCCAAGAGATAAAAAAGTGCGAATTTCAATGTTTATCTAAAGAACTAAATAACCCTTTATTGTGTTTGGTTAGACTTAACTACACAACTAAATTGAAACACATGCTTAAATTATAAACGCGAAAGTAACTGTCTGTCACGTTTTCACACCATAAATCTTCAATTGAATTAAATGAAATCTGGTACATCGATAGTCACGTTCAGTGTTTCCCAAGCTTTTTTAGGCAAATGACTGACTTACAATAACTTACAAATGCTTTACCATTGATCACTAAGAAATACTTCATTTTAAGTTTGTCGCTTAATAAATCACTAAGAGTATCAAACAGTTCCATAACACTTTTCAAACAGTTTTTTTTGGATAGTCTTACTTCAGTATGGAATAAAAGTCTCACATGGTCTGTTGTTTTCAAAAATAACTTGAAAAGAAGTTCAAATTTGTCACCAGCTTTAATAACATTAACAGACTTGATTACTGCATGTAGTATTACTTCATTAAAAACAGGCGAGATATTTTTAGCTACCAAGTTTTCCTTAGTTACCCATAAAAAAACGTAGAATAATCATGTCTAGTTTCGCATTTTTCATCAATTTTACATACATACATACATAGCATCACGCCCCATTCCCATAGGGGTAGGCAGAGACCACGTCCTTCCATTTGCCACGATCCTTGCATATCTCCTTCGCTTCTTTCATTCTCTTTAAACCTTTCATACAAGTTCGTCGGTTTAGAGTACTCTTGACCTTGCCCTTATTTAAAATGTCCTGGATTTGGTCCATGAACGTTTGCCTTGGTTTTCCCCTTCCAACTTTCGCATTCACTCTTGACTCATAAATCCTTTTTGTCAGTCTCCTTTCATTCATTCTCTCTACATGCCCAAACCATCTAAGCATACTTTTTTCAATTTTAGTCACTACGTCTTCTTTTATACCACAACGTTCTCTTATCACACTATTTCTCACTCTGTCACTCAGTTTTAATCCACTCATGCTTCTCAACGCTCTCATCTCTACCGCATTTATTTTACTTTTGTGATTCTTCTGCCATACCCAACTTTCACTACCATACATAAGTGTTGGCACCAACAC